>JAMALN010000017.1:20932-104892 GCA_023630115.1 Cutaneotrichosporon sp. PK4640 | reverse complement strand
CTCGTGCCCACGCACGAGTGCAGCAGCCCGATGCGGTGCTTGCGCGGCGCGAATGCCAGGGACGTGCACTCGACCAGCAGCTGCACGGCGAGGGTGGAGAAGTTGTTGATGCTCACGCTCGTCGACGTCAGCGTCACGGGGTACTTTCCGGAGCGGAGGAAGTCGTGCGAGCGATGCAGATCCTCGAGAACGCGTCTTAGCCCCGAGCGCAGCACCTCGTAGTTGCTCCGGCAGCTCTGGAGTTGGCGGACCTCGGACTGGAGGAGGGATGTCTTGACGGCGAAGTCCAGCTGGCCGTCGGATGGGAGCGGGTAGGGAATGGTGCGGATCCACTCGGCGACGTCGGGCGCCTTGTGCATCATGCTCGGGCGGTCGGAGAGCTGCGTCGCCGTCGAGTCGAAGCAGAACAGCGAGATCCATGTACGCTCACGGTCGATTTGCAGGCGCGCGTCGCGCTCGTCGGCTGGTAGCGGGCGGCGCGGGGGCAGGTGCAGGTCAAGCTGGTAACCGAGGCGGATGGCGTGCCCGAGGCGCAGCCATCCGCGCCCGTCCGTCGGCTTCTTCCAGTAGTGCAGGATGCAGATGGCCTGGACGAGCTCGATGGTAGCGATGCACTCGGCCATTGCGGTAGACACGAGGCGGTTCGAGAGCGCGAGCACCGTCTCATACAGCTCGGGGCGGAAGAACTTCGACGCGACGGTGAGCACAGCGGTGAAGAGCTCGAGGCTCATCTGGCGCGTGTACGACGCCGTGTGGATGGCCGGGTCGAGGAGACACACACACGTCTGCAGCTGGTCAAAGTAGTGCTGGAAGAGCGAGTCGCACTCGTCAAGCGAGAGAATCCCGAGTCCGACCGGGTCATCCTTGCGCTCCATGGTGTTTGTGGGGCTCTCGTCGACGCCCTGGTCGCGGTCCATGACGCCAGCGATACTAAAGATCGACCGGTTCGCCAGCTCGTGGTACACCGAGTGTGCGGGCTTGCTGAGCTGCGGCTTGTCCTCGTGCGGCGCCTCGTCCTCGGCCGAGCTCTCAATAGATGGGCTGATCGAGTACCGGCGCGAGCCGGAGCGCGAGCGCCCTCTCACGTCCGACATGGGGCGGATGGCGTTCATGTCGAATCCAACGGCAGGGGACGCGCCCGCTGAGCTCGGTGCCGCGCTGCGCGCACGCTTCACTGCCCGTCCCTCGGTCTCGTTCCGCCGCCGCCTGCCACGCTGGTGCGCCTGGTACACGCACTCAATGTTGAGGCGCGTGCAGCGCTGACACCGGACCGAGTTTGGGTCCTCGGACTCGACGCACTTGCACTGATGTCAGCGGCGTTACCGCATGTAGCTTACCTTGACGGCACGGCATCCACTACAGCTCCTGCTTGGTCAGTGCGTCCGATCCGGGCACGTACACCTTGTTCTCGCCCGTGGCCGTCTTGGGTGCGCGCCGCCGCGGACCGGCCGGACTTGCACCCGCGCTCCCACCACTCGCCCCTCCCCCGCCCCCGCTCGGGTGTTGCATCGGCGCTCGGTTATCGGGTCAGGTCAGTGCGTGGAACAGAAGCTCCTTCCGCACGGCTCGTGTTCCGGGAATGCGGGGTGTCGTGCCGTGCACGGGAATGGAGTGGACTTGGCCGGTGCGCGGTGAGTTGAGAGTGCGACGGCGACAGCAAAGAGATGGGACGGCGACTTGGTGGCTTGGTTTGGAGAGAGGGATGTGAGTAACCGAGTGTGGTGAGAGACGAGGAGAGCTGCAATTTGCGGAGTCGCCGGTGACTGATGACCTGAGAAAGCGGGGTAAACCTCCACCAATTGGCCGAATTCACCCCATGTGGAGTCCCACCATGGCCCACCCAGGTACCCAGGCCACCCAGGTGGGATCCCACCCAGGCACAACATCTCTTTCGGGCATCCATGCCGACGCGTTCTGTTCCTCTCTCATTCTCCACAACGGCGACTTGATTTCGCCCCACTCTTCACTCTCGACTTCCTCGGGAACGTCCGTGTGGGCTCGCCCTTGCGCCTCCTTTGTCTCCTCGAGCCGCTCGACGCCATCGCCTGTCGCCCCTCACGGGGATCTGGCACATGTTGCAAGTGCCGCCTGTTCTCACCCTTTGCTCCTCGGTTGGCTCGTATCTTGTCTGCTTCCTCCTCACCGACTGCTCAACTCGACTCAACGCCTGCGTAGCCTGCCACTGACAGAGTCTGACTCCTCGAGTGCGTCACTGCGAAGCTGACCGATGACATCACGACCGAGACACCTCCACTACAAACACCTTGCTCACTTCCGCCACCATCTCTCGCCCTCCTCCTACCCCACTCTCACGCACAGAATACACCCACACACGTTAAAACACGTCCCCAGGCGTTCCGAGGCCAAAAACTGAGCGTATGCGCGCTCTTCGTTCCCCACCAGGGAGTTGAACCCTGCTCTTTCGCGGTAATGCCAGGACCTTGGTCGCTGGCGCTCTCGACTGAGAGGCGAATATACTAACCGATATACTAGTGAGGAGACGATATCTTCCCTCCCCCTGGCCTTCCGACGCCGCCTGCGCGCCCTCCTCGCTCTCCGGGGCCGCAAGAGCGCGCTCCGCGAGCTCCTGCGGCGCAGAAGAACCCAATACATGTCTAAACCAACCCCCAGCACCCTACGAAGCCTTCTCGAGCACGCGCATAATCATGGGCCGGTACGTCTCGATGCCCGGGGCGTTCCAGTCGTCGCGCTTGGCGCGGTCGTCCCACAGCCGCAGCTGCACCTTCTCGCGGTGCAGGGGGTCGGCCTCGAACTCGGTCACCTGGGCGGGGGAGAACGGCCCGCCCTGGTACCGCAGGCTGGCCTGGGACGCGCTGCTCAGCGCGGCGAGGTACTCGGGCCGCGTGGCGGTGAGGTAGCGCTTGGCGACGACGTGCGCGCCCACCAGCGAGCACACCTTGTCCGGGAAGCCGTTCTCGCGGAGGTACTGCTCGCCGACGGCCTCGTGGCTCATCTTGCCGAGGCTGCCGCCCTGGTGCATCATGTCCTTTGCCGCCGAGTGGGGCACAAACTGGCCCACGTCGTGCAGCAGCGCCGCGACGATCGTCTCCTCGTCCGCGCCTGCCGTCAGCTCCTCCCGTCTAGTGGCTCACCCTCCTGCGCAGCCTGCGCGGCCGCCTGCAGACAGTGCTCGAGCTGGCTGATCTTCTCGCCGATGTAGTCCGCGTCTCCCTGCCTGTCGTCTCAGCACACTATTCATACAGGGTAGATATTTACGCAGCGATCATGTTGAACAGCTTGTTGACGGTCGCGCTGTCCTTTGCGAGCTTTGCGTCGATCATGTCCTTGCCGCCGGACATTGGGGAGCCGAAGGCGTACGTCAGCGCGCCCTCGGTGTAGTCGACGCCCGGGACGCGCTCCGACGTAGGCGGCCACGCCTTGCGGCGGTGGGCGTAGTACGAGTCGTGCTTGTCGCCCTCCGAGATGCCGTTGTACGTCGCGTAGATGGCGGCGCGGGGGCGCGGGGACGAGTTGGGGCCGGAGCGGTGGGCGAGATACGAGCCGAAGACGAGGAGCGCGCCCGCCGGCATGGGCACGGGCACCCAGTTCTGCTTGGCCTCCCACTCGGGGTCGATACACTGGGGTTAGGTGGGAGGTGGGGCGAGGACTCACCCTGTTGGGGCCGAGGGGGATCTGCTCCTTGTGCGAGCCGGGGACGACCTCGAGGCAGCCGTTGTTCATGTCCATGTCGTTGACGGCCATGAGGAACGTCTGGTGCTTGCACGCGCCGGCGTGGTTGTAGGCCGCGGCGTCGATGTGGGCGTCAAAGCCGCCCGAGCCCCCGGGCTCCTTGTAGTTAATCTTCTCCTTGAAGAGCACGGCGCGCTCGCCCATCAGCTCGGTGAGGATGCCGATTAGGCGCTCGCCGCGGAACATGGAGCCGAAGCCGTCGTGGTAGTTGGCGTAGTCTGGGGTCAGCGCTGGCCTGCGGTGCAGAGAGATCGCCGGGGTGTGGACAGGGGTCGTGGAGGGGGCGTGGAGTGGTGGAGGCGACGGACTGGTGGGGAGACCTGTCTCAAGGTGACCGACTCACTCTCAGTGCGGCAAAGGCCGGTGGTGCCGTCGGCGCGGACCTCCTCGTAGGGCATGTGCTCTCCGGGGCGGTTGGGCCAGCCCTTGACCTCGGCGGCCCACTGCTGCATCTCCTGCACCTCGTCGGGGCTGAGGACGTCGGGGAGCATGAGGTATCCGTTCTTCTCGAACATCTCAAGCTGCTCCGAGAGGAGGTAGTACTTCTTGTCGAACGACATGGCGTGCGGGAGTGAGTGTGGGGCGGTGGAGTTGGTTGTGGGTGTTGTTGTGGCCGAGGCGGCGCGTTCTTATAATTTCGAGAGCGTCGGCTGCTGCGGTGCAAAGACAAGTGCGGGGCGCGGCGCGTATGGTGCAGAGGGAGTGAACGGTGGCAAGGTGGGTCGCAGAGGTGGGGACGACGGCGTGTGGCGCGTCATTCTTTGGGCATGGCGAGCGGGACCTTTGGGCATCGTCGTGCGGAATTCGGCCAGCTGCGTGCTGTATTTGGCCACCTGCTCGATGCATTGGCATTATCTGATCAGTCTGCCTTATTCCTCGCTTGCGTCGCCTCCTAGATCGTCGGATCGGACCGAGAAGTGGAGAACGTGGGACGAACTGGACGAGTGGGAGGCTGTCGTGATGGTCGGTCGGTGTTGTGATCGCGCTATCTTCGACTTCGGTGTTCATCGTTGGCACTTTGGATCCAGTGTTCCTGGCGTTCCTGACAACAATAAGGCAGACTGGCTGATTCTGCCTTATAAACTCAGGCACTTTGTCCTGGAAACGCTCAGATTGCATAGGATATCGCGGGAAGATTGCAAAAGATCACTCCGACACAGACCCCGGCGATGATCAACTGATCTCGGCACACACACAAGCACACACACGCATACACACGGATACACACACACACACACACATGTGCATGCACACACGCCGCCACACCAATCAACATGCATGCATTCCGTCTCCCAAGCCCTCCAGAAATGAGCAGACGAGCGCTCAACCCCGGTGAGGAGATATGCGGGGTTACTCACCAGGCGGCCGCCCTGAGCCGGACCGATTTGGAAAAGTCGGCGTTGGAGTGGATCGTCTTCAGCGCTCCATCGCCGCGCTCAACAGCCCGGAACGCTGGCGACGGACTTGTGGATGCAGACGGGCTCACGTGGCCTACACGCAAAGAACGTGCGTGCGTTCCGCCAGCTAGAGGCAGTCAGAGCTCGCGATCAGCCAAGTTCCAAGCTGATGAAGCCGACCCCGGTGCGGAACTGACAGCCAAGACCACCGACATTGGATGAACGTGCGCTGCATTCTTATCGCTCGCGTGAGCCGGAATACTTATAGTGCTGCTCGCTCGACATGTCCAGCCCAAGCAAGCTGCCGCCTCCAGCCCACCACCGCAAGACCCAGCCATGTCCGACATCGACAAGCTCGAGAAGCTCAAGCTCGAGGCCGAGCCCGCCTCGCCGCCGCGCCAGCCCGCCCGCCTCGCCGAGGTCGAGCGCGAGCGCCACGTCTACAACAAGACGACCAAGCTGTCCGCCATCATGACCGTCGTGTTCTCGGGCATCGCCCTCGTGTCCGACGGCTACAACGTCCAGGTCATCGGCTACCTCATGCCCCTCTTCGCGGACCTCTACCCGAACGCGTTCACGCCGACGCTCAAGACGCGCATCTCGAACGCCTTCTTCATCGGCCAGATCGTCGGCATGCTCGCCTTCGGCGCGATGATCGACCGCATCGGCCGCAAGTTCGGCATCGTCCTCACCACGTTGCTGCTTATTGCGGGTATCGCGCTCAGTGCCGCGTCGAGCGGCACGAGCGACACGGGCATGTTCTGGATGCTGATCGTCGCGCGCGGCCTCGCCGGCGTCGGCGCCGGCGGCGAGTACCCCGTCTGTGGCACGTCGTCCATCGAGGCGGCCGACGAGACTGCCCACGTCCGCAAGCACCGCGGGTTCCTCGTCGCGTCCGTCGGCTGCTTCGCCATCGACACGGGCTTCGTCGTCGCTGGCCTCGGCGTCCTCATCATCCTCGCGTGCTACGGAATCACGGCGCACACCCCGCCCACCGACACCTCCGGGTTCGCGGGGGTGTGGCGCATCGCCCTCGGCATCGGCCTCGTCCCGCCCCTCGCCGTCTTCTTCTTCCGCCTCCGCATGCTCAACTCGACCGCGTACCGCAACCACGCGATGAAGGGCTCCCAGCTCGGCTTCAGGGTGTTCTACCTCGCCGCGCGCCGCTACTGGCGCCGCATCATCGGCACCTGCCTCTGCTGGTTCCTCTACAACTTTACGTCGTACCCCTTCGGCCTGTTCACGACGACCATCGTGTCCCAGCTCAACCCGAACAACACGGTCATGCAGAACATTGGGTGGGGCACGCTCGTGCTCGCCTTCCTCCCCGTCGGCTGCCTCGTCGGCGGGATCCTCATGGACCGCATCGGGCGCAAGCAGACCCAGGCCCTCGGGTTCCTCGTCACGGGCATCATCGGGTTCATCCTCGGCGGCGTGCTCGGCAAGATCCAGAACCACCCGGGCGGCTTTATCGTCGTGTACGGCCTCTTCCTCGCCGCTGCCGAGGCCGGCCCCGGTGTCGCGACCATCCTCATCTCGGGCGAGGTCTACCCCACCGCTCTCCGCGGCCACATGCTCGGCCTCTCGGCCGCGTGCGGCAAGGCTGGTGCGGCTATCGGCACCCAGGTCTTCACGCCCATCCAGAACGCCTTCGACAGCGAGTTCAAGGGCCAGCAGGCGGTCTTCCTCATCGGCTCGGCCATCTCCGTCCTCGGCGCCATCGCGACCATGGCTCTTATCCCCAACCACAACGAGATGCTCGAGGACGAGGACGAGGCGTGGCGCGCTTACCTCGAGGAGAACGGCGTCAGCACCTCCAACATGGGTGAGCCCATCGAGGCGTCTGCGGCCGGTGCCATGCGCCGCCAGATCGAGCAGGCTGGTATGGAGGCCGAGGGCCACAAGGTTTAGACTGTTCGGTTACGGGGCTTTCTTCACATAGACTAGACTTTCCTTGCAATTAGCGCGGGCGTACAGGACGGGGATGTAGCAATTCTAGATGCATGCCTTCATGCTATACTTCCGATACACCCGACAAAGAGATCGTCCTTCCCGACATTACTCTAGTTGGACCACGCCGTCTGCTTCATCGCGGCCAGGCTGCCGGACGCGCGCGGCTGCACGGGCAGGTCGCGCTGCTCGGTGCTCGCCGACTCGCCCGCCTTTCCGTAACCGCCACCACCCGGCGTCTGGATGATGATGCGGTCGCCCGCCGTCATCGTGCACTGGTTGCTTCCACCCAGGTTGATGATGGTGTACTTCTTCTCCTGCTTGCCGTTGGTCTTGCCGTTCTCCTTCTCCGCAGGCACCAGCCGGGCCCAGTGGTTGATGCCGCATGTTCCAGGCTCACCGCCGGCCATGCCGTACGGTGGGATCACACGGCGCTGCGACAGGATCGCCACATCCAGCGCCTCAGTGAACTCGATGTCGCGGATGCAACCATCTCCGCCGCGGTGCTGACCCGCACCGCCTGAGCCAGCGCGCCGGCTAAACTCGCGGATGATGACAGGGTACACACGCTCAGTGAGCTCGACATCGCCGATGGCGGTCTGGTCGTGTCAGCTCGGCTTCAAGCGGTGAACTCACGTTGGTCATGTGCACATGCACACAGCTCTGGCCTTCCCACTTCGGTCCCGCTCCCGCTCCACCGCTGCCATGTTAGCGAGTGCGCCTCCTAACGACTCACGCAATCGTCTCATAGTAACCGAAGCCGTTGGCCACCTTGCCATCGATCTCCTTGGGTCCAATGCCGAAAGTGAGGTTGTTGCAGCCACCTTGACCGGCGGCACAGGCCTGGAACGCCTTGATGATGACATCGGTGACGCGTTGCGAACTCTCCACGTTGCCAGCGCACACGGCGACGTTCTCCGTCGGCGCAAGCACCGACTCGGGAGGAACGATCACCTGGATGGGGTTGAGACATCCCTGGTTGAGGGGCAGTTCGCTAACGATCAGGGAGCGGAGCACGTAAATGATCGCCGAGTAGAGGATGGCGGTCGGGGTGTTGAGGTTCTGGTGTCAGCTAGGACCCTACTACTCAACCCACGTTGTACGTCTGCGGGCTCGTGCCAGTGAAGTCGAAGACGGCGTCACCCTTCTCGCTGTCGATCGAGATCTTGAGCTGCAACTTGGTGCCATCGTCCAAGAAGTCGACGGCCTCGAGCGGTTTCCCACCGAACTTCTTGTTGACCTCGCGAAGGAGATCACGCACCGCCTTCTCGGCGGTGTACATGATCGCGCGCATGTAGAACTGCACAGTCTCCAGAGACTGCTCGTCAATCAGCTGGTTGATGAGGACAGCACCACGGTGGCAGGCGGCGACCTGGGCGTGGAGGTCGGAGATGTTCTGCTGTCAGCTTCACCTCAAGACCTCCGAAGCTTACATCTCCGAGAGTGCGAGTGGGACTGCTACCGGGGTACTTGCCTGGGGCGTTGAGCGCCTCAGTAAGGCCCTCCTCATCGAATTTGCCCGCCTTGACCAGCTTGAACGACTTGAACTGCGCGCCCTCCTCCCAAAGCTCCTTCGAGAAAGGCGGCATAGAACCGGCGCGGATGCCACCGATGTCAGCGTGGTGGGCACGCGCAGCCGTCCAGAAGACAATCTTCTCATCGTGGAAGGCGGGCATGATAACGGTCAAGTCGGGGAGGTGAGATCCACCAGCCGCCGGGTGGTTCGACAGGAGGATGTCGCCCTCCTTGAGAGTGTCGCCGTGGACCTGAGCCTGGTAACGGACCGCGTGGGACATTGCACCCAAGTGGATTGGAATGTGAGGAGCGTTGGCAACCAGGCCACCATCAACGTTGAAGATGGCGCATGAGCTTGGGTTAGAAAGTCGATGCACATGGAACATACTAGTCAAGCCGTTCCTTGATGTTGAGCGATATGGAGATCTTACGGAGGATGTTGCCCATCTGTGGTTAGCGCTGCGCAACGGCCGTCAGCTCACCTGCTCAGCAATGCCCATAAGTCGGTGGCCGTAGACAGACAACTGGACAGGGTCAACCTGGTCGAGGTCAACAAGGTTGAGTTCCTTCTTCTCGATCTTCTCATCGACGAGGTCAAGGACAACATGCTCTGGCAGCGAGGTCGCGAGGTGGTTGGGCTCGACAAGGATAGTCTGTGTCTTGTCGAAGATGATTGCTGGGCCCTGAAGGTTAGTTCTGGATCATGGATCAACACCAGCTCAAATACTCACGTGAACCTGCTCGCCCTCCTTGAGAGCGAGGAGAGGTACAACCTTGGTCTCGAGCCATCCCCCGTCCTCAAAGTAGACCTTCTTCGACTCGAACGACGAGGCGTTGTACGGGCGCTTGTCGGCAGCCTCGAAGTCGGCGTAGGGGCTGCGCGTGCTCGAGCCAACACTCTGACCGACAGCGCGCACACGAACATCGTCCACGAGGATGTCGCGGTCGAGGTTGAAGCCAAACTCGCGGCGGTGCTCGTCGACGAAACGGCGCTGGATGTCACCGTCCTCTGGGAGCTCAATCATGAGCTGAGTTGAGGACCCGTGGTAGCGGCAGTTGAGGTAGCGCTCGCACTGAATGCGGTCGAGCGAGAAGCCTTCTTTCTTGAGTGACTCCTGTGCGCGATCGACGAGGGACGAAATGCGCTCGCCGATCTTCTTCACGTCGCGGTTCTCAGTGATGACATAGGCAGAAGGCTCAGAGACCTCCTGCACGACATCGGCGAGGGCCATACCGTAGGCGGAGAGGAGGGACGAAAGGCGGGGTACGATGATACGCTTGATCTTGAGAGTGTTGGCGATACTGCATCCGTGCTGACCACCGGCGCCGCCGAACATGACGAGGTGGTGCGCAGAGCTCTCAAACCCACGAGCCTCCGTCAGGCTGAAACTGTCAGCTCAAGCGCGCTCAACGCTACTCACGTCCGGATAGGGCGGCACATGGTCTCGTTGGCGACACGGAGGAAGCCCGCCGCGACCTGCTCCACGGTGAGCTTCTCATTCTTGCCCTGGTTGATCTCCTCGGTGAGGGCATTGAAGAGCGTCCGACTGGCCTCAATGTCGAGAGGCTCGTCCTCATTGGGACCAAAGATCTTTGGGCTAGGGGGGCGTTAGAATCGTTACAGAGTAGAACTCACAAGTGCTCAGGAAGGAGGCGACCAAGGATGAGGTTGGCGTCCGTCACAGCCAGTGGGCCGCCCTTGCGGTAACAAGCAGGGCCTGGGTGCGCAGTCGCCGACTGCAGGTCAGCTCTGGTACGCTGGGATATCTTACCTCTGGCCCGACGACGAACATGCCATGGCGGTAGAACAGACGGCTACCACCTCCCGCAGCAACGGTGTTGATGTCCAGTTGAGGAGCCTGAATGATGACTGCCCGTCAGAAAGTGACTTCACCGCGCCCTCACCCTCGGCCGTGGTCGTCTCAAAGACGTGCTCGAGCTTGCCGTCATACCGCGAGACATCAGTACTTGTGCCTGTCTGTCAGCTTCGGCGACGATCAGCGAACTACTACTCACCTCCCATGTCCACAGCAATCAGAGGGCTTCCGCGCTCCTCGTCGTAGCAAGTCTTGGAGTAGCCGACAACACCACCAGCTGGGCCACTGAGGATGGCGCGCAAACCGGAGAAGCCGTGCCACGGGCACAACCCGCCGTCCGACTGCATGAACAGGAGCTTGGAGCCAAAGGCGTCGAGACCGCCCTCGAAGCCGGAGCCGAAGCCCTCGATGTACCGCCGGGTCACGGGGGTGAGGTACGCGTCGGCGATGGCCGAGTTCGCACGGGACACCAGCTTGATCATCGGCTGCAGCTGGCTTGACACGCTGACCTGGAAGCCCATGTCGCGGGCAATCTTGGCGACCAGCTCCTCATGCTCGCCCCAGAGGTAGCTGTGCACGAAGGCGACAGCGATACTCTTCGTGCCCTTGTCCCAGAGGGCCTGAAGCTTGGCCTTGACGTCCTCCGGATCCGGGCGGGCGAGGACACGCACGGTCTCGCCAGTGGTAGTCTCGGTGACAATGCTCTCGTCGTTCTGCGGAACAGGGACCTTGGGCCGCACGAGGGATTGAAGCGGGGTGATGCGCTCGTCAATCTGGCGTCAGTCACGGCAAGGATGGTGCGGTGCGAGTCTTGCGACATTCCTCGTCAAGCGGAGGAGCAGAGCGGGCCGCCCTGCTTGCGCTCCGCACAGCTGAGACGGAATGAGGGCCCGTGCAGCGTTGACGAGAACGCTCTCGCCCCACGGAAGAACGACGGAGGAGCACCGAGCGCCAGCGGGTAGGTGTGTGGGGCAAGGCGGACAGAAAGTTACCACGGACTGCGGAATGCGAGCGGTAGTCTTCGCAGCAATTCCGCTCAGGTCAAGCTGACCAACCACCTCTCCGTGGTGCCCTCAGGAGTCGCAACGAAGCCCACTCACTTCGACGACCTCGTCGTAGAGGAATGCGAGCTTGTGGATGCTGAGGTCGAAGATGTCCGGGCGAGCTGGGTGTGAGTGGAGGGAAGGTGACGGCGCCCACCTTGCATGCCGATCAGGAGCACGTCCTTCCAGCCCTTGCTGGTAATGAGTGCGCACTTCTCGCCGCGACGCTCCAGGAGCGCGTTGGTCGACACAGTCGTACCCATGCGCACGCTCTCGATCTTATCGAGGCTGAGCTTGGTGCCCTTCGGGATGTCGTTGCCCTCGAGCTCGCTGAGAATGCGCCGGATGCTGTCTGTCAGCTACAGCTCCGTTCTTTGCTTACGCTTCGGTGGGAGCATCGGGGTAGTTGGCGGGGTCAACGGAGAGGAGCTTGATGTCAGCATGCCGCGAGGAAGGTTGGCGAGGGAGGGAAGGGCTTACCTTTAGGACGATGTCCTCATGGCCCTTCCTGGAGCAGATTGCGTCTGTGAAGGTGCCGCCGCGATCGATGGCGATACGTGCCAGAGGCTGGCCACTTTGGGTAGAGGCTGCCATGATGGCGAGCAGAAGTGGTGAATGTGGTAGAAGGAGGGTGACACCGGCAACAGCAGCAGCAACTACTAGAGGTGGATTATGACGGCGAGACGGACCAGTTGAACGGATTCCGGACCTCGGACTGTGCCGCCCGGTGGAGGTCCACACTGGTTGACGGAAGCAACTTTATCATGAAGGGTGACGTGTTGTAACCCCGTGGGGCAAAGGTGTGCCTGGGTGGCCGGAGGGGGTAAAGCCGCCCTTGCCGCCCAACTGCTCAACTGGCCGCCCCAGGCCCCAGGGCCACAGAGAGAATGATGAGATGGTGAATGGTTCGTGGTCCATGACCGATACCTCATCAGCAACAACAATCCATCACTTCTCCTCTCCATCATCTCTTCCCCATCACTCCCATTGCTCTCTTTCCATCCCCAACTCCACCTGTCTTGACCCCCTGCATCATCTCCCCTGCCTCGTCCCCCCTCCCTCTCGAAACACCCGCACGGCCTGGCCATCATCGCGCCGGCTCGCTCCACTTGCATCCCCGCCCCCCGCCACTGCCCATCTTCCGCGCCAGTGACTCCAGTCTGGCGCCTCAGCAGCGCCTAGAGGACTTGCGATCTCCACGATGTCCTCGTCATCCCCAACCTCCACGTCATCCCCAACAGCGCCGGCGGCCCACGCGGCATCGCACGCGCACAACGACACCGTGAGCAGCTCTGTGCTCTGCCCTTTCTGCGACAAAGAGCTTCCCGCGAGCCTTATCGCCGGAACAGGAGCCCCACCAGAGGCCAATGGGTCCCCCTCGGCTGCTAGTGTGTCAACGTCCGCGCTCAAGAGCTCAGAAGGCGATGCCGATCGAGCGGACACGCTAGCGTCCAAGGCGACCATCAGCGATGATGACTTTCGGCGCTGGTCCTCGATTGCAGGTGTCACGATCGCTGCTCCACCAAAGCCTGCGCCCCTCGCTCAGTTCCCAGCCAACGAGGACGCCAAGCCGGTGCCCCTCCTGCCACCTCCACCACCAGCTCGGGCGTCGCCCAAGCCCACCAAATCGCGCTTTGGCTTCTTCTCAAAGAGCAGAACGGCAGAGACACAGGACGATGACAGCGACTCGGACGGCATAATTTCGGGGTACGCGAAGCTCGGTGCGCCTGACTCGGACGACGATGGGGACGACGACTACGAGAGCGACAAGGAGTTCACATTCAAGCCCCGGCCGCGCGATGAGGCGCAGTCCGAGACGGTGGCGTCCCGACCTGAAACTCCTGTCCTGGCGCCACCAATTGCGCTCAAGGAGAGCACGAGTGAGGGCGACGCAGAGCTTAAGTCGGTGCTTCGGGAGGTGCTGAGCCGCGTGCAGGCATTGGTGAGTGCTTACCTTGTGATCACACTGACATTCCAGTCACACTCCCACGCCGAGCTGCAATCGTCCCACACGACGCTGCTCACCTCGCTTAAGATCGCACGCTCCAACCTTGTCATGGCGGAGGCCAACACCGAGATGCTCGAGGCCGAGCTGCGGCGGGCCAAGGCCACTGCGGCCAACGCCGCTCGGACCAGCACGCCCCTGGCGAGATCTTCTGGTGACGCCGCACGGCCCTCGATCGACACGAGAGCCTCCGGGTCTGGCAAGACGTGGTTCGGGCGAGCGAAGCCAGCGTCGCCGACCGAGGCAACGACGCGCATCTCGGGCGAAGGGACGCGGCCGAGCGAGTCGGAGGAGCTCAAGAAGTTGCGGGACAAGCTTGCGTCGCAGAACGGCGAGCTCGAGGCGCTCAAGAAGGGCAAGAAGGAGATTGAGGCCGAGCTCGAGGGCCTGTCGCAGGCCCTGTTCGAGGAGGCGAACAAGATGGTGGCGGACGAGCGCAAGAAGCGTGCCGAGCTCGAAGACTCGCTCAACGAGATCAAGGACGAACGGGCGGCGCTGCGTGAGACGGTCAAGGTGCTTGGCGGGCGCATACAGACCCCGCCACCTGTTCCCACACCTCGAGAACTCGGAGACGAGTCGCCCAACCTTGACAAGCACTACGCAGCACTGCGGAAGAGCATCCATCACGTCGTCGATGGGCCCACACCGGTGAACAGCGAGCCCGGAACTCCTCCAGAGCAGGTAGACGAGCAGGAGGGGGCCAGTAGCGAGGAGAGGTCGGCACCATCGTCACCCGAGGTGAGCGTGCCGGGGGCATTCAACGCTGTAGCGCCCGCATCGCTGGAGACCGAACCCAACCCGTGGGCAACGACGCCCCCGATCACCACGGCTTGATATAGAGAGCCTCATAATGTGTAACTTGTAATCGCATGCATGTGCATGATCTTGCTGGGGTGCGGAAGTGGGACCAAACAACGCGCTGGGGAGGGAAAAGCAATGAGGTTCTGCTGGTGGTTGTGTGACGAGAATTAACAGGTGGTGCCGGGGTGGGTGGTGGGCTGGTCTGGAGGTGGGTACGGTTGACTCTTAAGGAAATAGCGTATCCAAAAGTTCACGGATCCCTTAGATCAGTAGGCTGGCGTCAGGTTTGGGCTCTCCTGTAATTCCAACGAGGTTGGTGGCTAAGGTTTCGAATCCGAGCCGCTCCTTCGCTTCGGCGATTTGGAGTGGAACACCGGGGCAGATAGAGGCCCGCCAGGTACAAATTGTCCACCGTTTTGCATTATGCATTGGTATCCATCGTCGGTATTGTTGCATGCATGGATGCCATCGAGCAAGCTCCGGCCAAGTCGTTCACCCAGCGATCACGGATGCAAGCTTGGCACCCGCGGAATGTTAAGGCACAGATGGTGGAAGATCACACCCACCGCCAGCCATCTCGGTCGCCGTCGGCATCGTTCGACCACCTCGACAGTGCACACCTCGGCGTACGCCGGCCTCTTGAACCCACCGTCGTGTGCTCACATCCCCCAGTTCTCTCACTTGCTCAACTCTTGCCCCTCACCCACACCCACACCATGGTCTCCTCCGACACCTGGAAGTTCCTCGGCCTCTCCGTCGCGGCGGGCTACGCAACACTGGGGACGTGGGGCCTCGTCGCCCCTCGCCACGGCGCCGAGACGTTCTTCTCTCCGCGCCCCTCCTCCCCCGAGTCGCTGCACGCCGGCGACATCGAGCGCTACATGCGCCTCCTAGGCGCTCGGGACCTAAGCATGGCGGCTGCGATGGCGTGGTTCGCGCACAGCGACGACTGGCGCGCAATGGGCCAGATGATCCTCACGGGCATGTTCCTCTGCGGAGCAGACGCGTGGGCCGCGACCCAGGCCAAGGGCATCGCTCGGTGGGTTCTAGGCCATCCCCGGCTCGGACTAGCCCGGGGGAGGGGCCGAAGAAGGACGTGTTGAAGCAGACTGACACCAGCGGACTGGTGCTCGCAGCCGGTTCGGCGGTATGGGGCGTCATCGGGTATGCGCTTGTGAACTGGGTCTAAATCGGGTACGCCGAAGTAGAGCTGCGATAGCTGGTTGTGCAGGGCGCGTCGTTCCAGAGGCGATGTCAGCGCGATGACGCTGCATTCCCCGGCCAGAAGTATCCGGGCCTGGCTATCGTCAGCTGTTAGCGTCAAGCCACCCACGGTTCACATCTGGGGTCTTAACCGTCCACTGCTCATCTACTGAATTCCGTCACGAGACACGAGACCTGCCGGGCCACCGGCATTCCCACACTCACGGCACCGCCCACAGCATTATAAGGACGGGCTGGTCGGGCGACCGGGCCACACTGGGCTCGCGCCACCCACCTCCGTCTTGCAGCTTGGACCATGCCGCACCCGGACGCCGTTGTGCCGCGCGAGCGCGCGCGCGCCCTCTCCTTCAACGCCTTCACGTCGCGCCCCGACCACTGGGACATGAGCATCCTGTGCGCGCGCACCGTCAACGACACGTACATCGAGCAGGCGCGGCGTGGGGACACGGTCGTGCGCAGCGAGGAGTTCACCCTCACGCCCGAGCTGGTTGCCGACCTCGAGGCGCAGGCGCGGCTGCGCGCGAGCATCAGCGCCGGCCCGTTGGGAAGCGAGTCGGGCGGGAGCGCCGAGAGTATCGGCGTGCTGGCCGAGGAGCCGGAGGGAGAGGAGGCCGGCGTCGAGCGCAAGGGGAGGCGGATGAGCGAGGACGAGGCGTTCGCGCAGATCAGTGCGTGGCGGTACGACCCGGCCAACCCGGCCCAGGCCACTGTGTAAGGAGGGATGTACGAGTATATGGCGGATGTGGCTTGGGCTGTTAATGAACTCTGTCGAGCCCGCTCGGTCCAGAACTCCGGCAAGGAGGGGGGAGCCTGAAGAGTGAGTACATTCCTCGGCCCGGGATGATCATCCCCCTCTCCTCATGACCTTCTCACGATGCATGATTCATGCTCTGACCAATGGTCCTGATGTCGTTGGTTGAGCGCTCGCCGACACAAGCCCCTGCCGCTGTGCTCGCCGAGGCCTACGAAGGAGAGAGAGACTGCGCCAAGAGCGGCGAGGCTCGTCGGGGTGGGCAGCTGTGGCACGTTAAACCCAGATTCCATATAACAACACCTCACGTGCATCCATCTCCCACGACATCGTCCTATGCTCTGACAAGCTTCTGACAAATCTAGATTGTCTTGTTGGTTGAGCGCTCGTGGGAAGCAGCCCCGGCCGACAACTCGTGGCGGGCAGCGACGAGAGGGAGAGTGCCAAGTTGCTTACATGCTGCGGTATTACGATGATCCGCTGGAACTGTCCCACACTCCAAGTTCCCAGCCCCACCCACATGCCTCGGATGCAACACGCACACGGCGCTGACATCGCAAGCCTGCCTACTGGGCCAGCCCCGCCAAGAGAGTTGGCAGGGGAGGCGGGCAAAGTAGCAAGTTGGGCGCTGCGAGAAACGCAGTCGCGGGCGCGATGTGTCAACGGCTGGCCGCTCGCCCGAGTCTGGCCGCGCGCCAAGAGGGCTATCTCCGAGGAGGCTGGCAGCCTGGTGGCCCCGATGTCGGGGGGCTGGGCACCAGCGACCACTCTAGGCCCCAGGTATGCGTGGTCGGGCGATGCCGGATAAATCACGACTTGCGGAGGTGGCTGCCACGAGTGCGCACGTTGCTGAGCGCTCATTCACCATGCCAAGGCGCGCAGTACGTGTCCAGGCCCTGCAGTCACATGTACCAGTCACATGTAGCGCTCGTTTCCGCACCTGTGGTACCTCTGGCCATTCCGCACCATCTCAGGAGGGGGGCAGTGACATTCCACCTCACGGCCGTTGGTGGATTCCTGACATCCGGTGCAGCGCGATAGCGTGCCCGAGTCACACCGCGGCCTCGGGGCGCTTGGCCCCGCCTCCAGCCAACGGGGATGGCGACAGCGCAACATTTCGCGGCCGAGAGTACTTCAAAGTTGGCCTCGAGGCTTGGCAGCAACCAAGACACCGGAGAACGGATATACCAGCGCCAGGCACTAATCGGTATCTGGGGTTGCTTTCCGCACCACCTGAAAGTTGAGGCTTGGCACTCCATTGTGGCCGTTGTCTGCGTCCACCAGCTGCGGCGACCTCGGTGTCTGCCTCGGCTGTCCCGGAGGCCCGGAATCTGCGCCGTGTACGCTCGATCCTCGTCGGGCCCGATAAGCAGGGCATCAAGTAGAATGTGTTTGTTTTGGGATTGCGTACAGTGCACTCGGGCTCGGCGCAGCACTTGGCGTGCTTGGACGCCGCAATCACGGTCACGGCCGTCACGACTGCCGTCCCATCTCCGTGCAAGGTTTGAAGTTGTGCGTCTGGTGGAGCGAGAGCGGAGCACGACAGAGCCGCCTGGCGACGCGAGTGGCTGTGTCTATTGCTGCTGACAAGCTGCTGATTGCCCCACCTGCTGTCGCAGCCGAGTGGGGGTGACTCGGTGAACATGGCACGGTGAAGCTGGCGAGAGATATAAGGCGGCGCTGATCCGTGAGATGAGCGCTCACCAGCACATCGACAATGGCTTCCACCCAGCCGCAGGTTCCGTTCAACGAGAAGGCCACCGAGGACGGCCTCGAGCGCCCCGGCTCCCGCACCCCGGACACCCCGGGGTCCGAGGAGGAGCGCAAGAAGATGGCCTTTGACACGATGGGCGACGAGGCCATGCTCGACGAGGACGCCCCGCCCGCCGTCATCATCCCCCTCAAGTACCGTATCACGGCCATTGTCCTCATCATCCTCTTCGGCACCGGCAACACGTACGCGGGCTTCGTCCTCGGCCCCCTCAAGACCCGTCTCGTCCGCGAGCTCAAGATCACCAGTGAGTCGATCTCCACCTTTGCCGAGTGGCGCAACTGACCCTCAGACGCCCAGTACTCCGTCATCTCGTCCGCCTCGTCCCTCATCAACACCCTGCTCCCCATCATCGGCGGTTCCGTCATCGACCGCTACGGCGGCTCGCGCATCGCCCTCGGCTCGGCCGTCCTCTGCGTCGCCGGCACCGTGCTTTCCGCCTGCGTGAGTCGAGATAAGAAAATCTCCGACGGCATGCTGACGTCAGGCGTCGATCGACAACAAGTACACCCTGCTGGTCGGCGGCGAGATCATCCTCGGCTTTGGCTCGGCTGTCCAGGACATCTGCCAGTACAAGCTGTACCCGCACTGGTTTGCCGGTTCGCACATGGGCCTCATCTTCGGCGTCAACGTCGCGTGGTCGCGCATCATCCAGCTGGTCGCGCGTCTCTCCGCCGTGCCCATGGCCGACATCGGCCCCGGCCGCTACTGGGGCTGGGCGCTGTGGATCCCGTGCATCACCACGTTTGTGTCCGGCTTCTGCGTGTATGCGTACTACTTCTTCGAGAACCGCATCCTGCCCGCCGAGTACCGCCCCGCCAAGCCCGAGGTGCGCAACGACAAGAACCTCATGGACGACTGGAAGGAGACGCTCAAGAGCATCGTCCTCCTCCCCAAGTTCTACTGGATCATGAACGTCACCCAGATGCTCCAGGGCGGCGCGACGCGTGTGTGGCTCCGCAACGTCGCCGACGTCCAGGTCAAGTCGCGCGGCACGTCCGAGCAGGCGGCGGGCTACAACGCCGCGCTGCAGACGGTCATCCCCATCGTCCTGACCCCCGCCACCGGCCTCTTCTTCGACAAGATCGGCTGGCGCATGGTGTTCGTCACCACCACCTCGCTCATCTGGCTCCTCGTCTGGGGCCTCGCCGGCTTCACCAAGATCAACTTCCTCGCGCCCGTCCTCATCTCGTCCTTTGCCTACGTCACCAACCTCATCCCCTTCATGGCGACGGTGCCCATCCTCCTCCCCTCCAACGAGCTCATGGGCACGGCCTTTGGCGTGTGGCAGTCGTTCCAGAACGCCGGCACCCTCATCATGGACGTCGCGTCCGGCGCGATCCAGGACGGCACCCCAGGGCACCAGTACGACCGCGTGTTCATCGTCATCATGGTGTTCAAGGCGTACGATGCGTTCCTCGGCCCGTTCTACGACTGGCTCGACGGCCGCTGGCTTGGCCACCAGCTCCGCATGCCCGAGCGCAAGCGCCACGACAAGCTCGTCCAGCTCGAGATCCGCGGCCAGACGTACGAGGGCCACGAGCGCAACAAGTTCTGGACGTGGACCGGGTGCTCCATCCTCTCCGCCATGGTCGTCACGGGTTGGGCGCTGTACATCATTTACTCCATGCCGCGGTAATTATAGAGACGATGCATAAACCTCGCTTTCCTACCTCCGCCATCATGTCGCGTTTCATGAGGAGCACAGGACCCTGGTTCCGGACGCGTGTCTGTGGCTGTCAATCTCGGAGGCTCCCGTCAATGAAGGCACGAGGGGCGATTGGTGAACCCGGAAACGTGCGACTCTGTCGGAACCAGGGGTTAGCGCCTCCCGACGCTTGGCACGTTATCAGATGTCGTACACACACGAACCTTCCTTTTCACTAACCCGAACCCTAACGAAGCTGATGAACACACCAGCTCTGCAGAACACTCAGACTGAGAAGCATGCAGGGCAGTAATGCAGTAAATAGGACGCGATGTCCCTTTCCCTGCCCGCACATGCAAGCACGTCTCCTGCCAGGACTGGAAGCCAGACGCTGGGCGACCCACCTCGGTGAGCGCGGCGAGGACCCTCAACCCCCGCGCTCTGCCGTACAGCACACACGCTAACGTACCCTGTCCCCAACGAGCTCCCCAGTGTCCTGCCCAGCCCGCGCGCGTCCTTGATGCAGTAATCCGCGCGGAGGTTCCGGGCTCCTGCGTACTCCTCCGCCTTCCAGGACGTGCAGGACGGGAGCCAGCCGCGGCTGTCTCAGATTCGCTCAGCCTACACGTTCGCTTCCAATACCTCCCACTGGCGCAAGACCCAGACAAGCTATCAGGGCCTCGACCCGTTATGCTTGCGGCATGGTGAGGTTGGCGCCATCCTCACACACACGGCCAGGGGACACCATTGAATCACGAGTGAATGGCGCTTCGCCTGTCGCCGGCCAGTCCGCTTTTTGCGCTGCCCAGCTCGACCTGGCCTAACGGGCCCGCTTCGTGCAAGAGTACGAGACCCACGCGCTGCCAAGGCTCCCCATCTGTTCGCTGCTCGCGACGATATCTGATCTTGCATTTGACTTCTTATCACCTTGACAACGCGTCGCTGCTGATTGTGCCTCCGACACGCCCAGTCCTCACCCGACGTGTCTCAGCCGAGCTTGCTTGCGCCACCCCCTCTCGCCCCGTCCCACCACACCCACGCCGATCCCCCCTCATCACCTCGGTGACCGGCGCCCGTCGTTCGTCGCCACGCAGAACCACCGTCGCGTCTCGGGTGTCCCTCTCACGGCTCCTCGCTGCTCGACCGCCCCCGCGTGACCTCTCCGCAGCCTCTCCCATCCCCACACCACATCCAAGCACCATGTTCGGGCAGAACGGGTACCAGTCCCTCGACCCCGCAGCGACAGCGCCTAGCCGCAAGAAGCGGATCCTCGCCGCCGCCGCGGCCCTCACGGGCGTCATCGCCCTCGGCTCGCTCTGGCACACCGGCCCGAAGATGTACGCCGCCCCGCACTCACCCAGCTAACGCCAGCAAAGCGCTCCTCCACCAGGACACGTGCAACCCCTACGCGCTCCCCGGCATGCTCAACTATGACCGGGACAACGCGCACGCGAACCGGTGGCACCCATTCGCTGGCGTGGTCGAGGAGGGGCACGAGGCGCCCCCCAGCCCACCAGGTGTGAAGGCCAAGGTCGACCCCTGCACCCAGCCCGCGCCGGCACTGGGCGCGGCGTTCGTGCGCGCCTCCTGGGCCGCCGTGGAGCCCTCGCAGCCCCGGAACATCAGCATCCTCGGGGCCGAGTTTGCGGAGGCCGAGCTGGGGCCGGACGGGCGGCCGTGGGAGGACGTCGAGTTTGCGCGGAACCGCACTGTCGTCTTCCTGGGGGACAGCATCTCGCGGTTCACGACAAAGTACTTCTGCGACGTGAGTGGGTTAGCTGCTGTGCTGATGGCAGATGGTGGGCGAGCGCGTGATCGAGCTCAACTGGGCGCACCCGTGGGCGCCGGGCCAGATCCTCAAGAACGGGACGAGCCTCGAGGAGCCCGAGCGCGACGACTCGAACCTCGACCCGTTCGGGTGGCACCTCATCACCCCGCAGGGGCCAGAGGGCAGCCACCTCGCGCACTACTGCTACGCGCCGGGGATGGACTTCCTGCTCATCCACCTGCACACGTTCGGGCTCGACGAGGAGGACTACTGGAAGTCCAAGCCGAGCTACATCCCGCCATACACGTTCGAGGAGCGGGTGCACCGCCTCGTGCGGCCGTACATCGACCGCATCCGGGCGACGACGGGGCGCGGCGCCAGCGCCCCCGAGCTCATCTACCTCAACAGCGGGATGTGGGACGTGATGCGCTTTGCGCACGAGGACCTCGCGGCCAACAAGAACATCATCCTGTCGCTCGGAGGGTAAGCTGGCTTCCCCGTCATCAGCTGACATCAGCACCCGCCTGGCGTGGTACCGCCGCCGTGTGCGCGAGGCGCTCACGTTCGTCGCCAAGGAGTTCCCCCAGGCCGCGCTGTACTGGTCCGCGACGCACTACCGTGAGTGATCAGTAGTAGTGGGCTGACGGCAGCGATCAAGCCCTCGAACGGGTGGTTCTTCGGGGACATCAAGCCCAAGCACCGGCCCGAGATCAAGCTGCTGCGCCAGGCGGAGATGCACGGCGCCGCCATGTCCGCGTTCGAGGACACGCAGGACGCGACGCCCGAGGAGAAGGCCATCATGGACCGCGTGGGCCTCGGGCGCTGGGGCCTCGCCGTCGCGGGGCAGGAGGACCACCAGGTCGACGAGTGAGTTTGGCCCCGGCCGCGCTGACGCCAGCCTCCACCCCACGTTCCTGCCCAGCGGGTACGTGTGGACGGACATGGCGCTGTGGGACCTCCGGTACGAGGTGCGCAAGCGGGGGCTGTAGGTCGGTGGTGGGTTGAGACGTGGACAGTGTGCTTCTTAGATAGGTTGGTGCTAGACAGCTGTAGACAGGATGATGGGAGATCCTGAGGCGACTGCGGCGCCACACAGGACTGATTGGCGGAGCGGCGTCGTGTCTCGGCGATCGGACCGGGGATGTGCGCAGTCAGGGAGGCCGACGTCTACTTCACTGACATTCGGAGCATGCATGAAGAGCGCATGTCCGATTTCAAGACAAGTTGTATGTTGAGGCTTGCACGTCGGTGCAGCAGCGGTGAGCGGCAGTGATGGCTGAGATATGGGTGAACTCGCCCGTTATCACGGCGTTCTGCGCATCTGCGGCCGTACCTAGAGCGTGTTGGTCACGCGCGGCGTTTGGGGCTACCTGCGTCAGCAACGACGGGCGGATAAGTACGGCTGGCACCGAGTGACTCGGTCGCCCGCGTATGCGACCGCATGCGGAGCTGCGTACCTCTGTTCGGAGCTCGGAGCCTGCGACACGCGACAGCATTCGGCAAGACCCGTGGGTAGGTGGGCTTGCCCACCTCTGGGTGGCTCGGCTGGAGCCGACACTCACCGGGCCAACGGCACATAATACCCTGCCCCGCACTCGAGACTGTTGCAACCACCCATCCACCATGACTGACGCCCCTCTCATCCCCCTCGCGCAGTACATCATCGAGCGCTTCAAGCAGCAGGGCGTGAAGCACGTGCGCGTTCTACTGGGGTGTGCTGACGGCAGCTCTTCGGCGTGCCCGGCGACTACCAGCTCGAGCTGCTCGACTACTTTGAGCGCGACCCCGAGATCGAGTGGGTCGGCAATGCCAACGAGCTCGGTGCTGTGAGTATGATGGAGCGCGGGGAGGCGGAGAAGCGGTGCGGCGCGGAGCGGAGGGCGTGGGACGTGTCGAGGCGAGCATGCTTGGCTCCGGTTACTCGGCTCCACCCGGTATCTTTCGGGTCCAGCCCGATCGGCCTCGTCCGCCCCATCACTCCACTCTCGCTCGCACGCTTCCCGCGCGCTGTACTCGGCTGACCCCAGGCCTACGCGGCCGACGGCTACGCGCGCGTGCGCAACGGCATGGCGGTGTGCGTGACCACGTTCGGCGTGGGCGAGCTCAGCGCCCTCGGCGGCATCGCGGGCGCGACGGCCGAGCGCCTCCCCGTCGTGCACCTCGTCGGCTCGCCGCGCTCCCCGCTCCAGAAGGCCGACGCCCTCGTCCACCACACCATGAACCTCCCCGGCGGGCAGTACAGCCGCTTCTACAAGATGAGCGAGCAGATCTCGGCCGCGACCGTCGTGCTCATCAACGAGCCCGAGGACGCGCTGACCGACGCCATCGACCGCGCCATCCGCACCTGCGTCGTCGAGGGCCGCCCCGTCTACCTCGACGTGCCCCTCGACTACAACCACCGCGAGGTGAGCGCCGCGCCGCTGGCCACGCCCCTCCCGAAGCTCGGCGAGCCCAAGGACTTTGCCGCCATCCCCCGCACGCTCATGCTCCCGCCCCTCGACGCGGTCACCGCGCAGGTGACGGACGCGATCGTCGCGGCGTTTGACAAGGCCAAGCGCCCCGTCATCCTCGCGGACCTGTATGCCGAGCGCTACGGGCTGCGCAAGGACGTGCGCGCGCTCGTCAAGGCCGCCAACGTGCGCGCGTTCTGCACGCCCACCTCCAAGTCGCTGCTCGACGAGCGGGACCCCAGCTTCGGCGGCGCGTACGGCGGCAACATGAGCGTTGACGCGTGCGCGGCCGAGTTCGAGGCCGCCGACTTTGTGCTCTGGGTCGGCGCGATGAAGAGCGACACCAACACCGGCCGCTTCTCCATGCGCATCCCCGCCGGCTCGGTTGAGCTGTACGTCGACAACACCAAGGTCGGCGCCGCAGAGTACCCCGGCACGGACATGCGGCGCATCGTGCCCGAGCTCGTGAAGCGCCTCGGCGCCGTCGCGAAGAAGGACGCGCTCAAGCCCCTCTCCGAGGTGTCGCTCGCCACCACCACCGAGGCCAAGGGCGACGCCATCATCTCGCAGGACTGGCTGTGGAGCCGCTTCGGCGCGTGGCTGCAGGACGACGACGTCGTCCTCGGCGAGATGGGCACGTCGGCGTTCGGCCTCGTGCCCATCGCCCTCCCCTCCAACGCGCAGTACCACAGCCAGTGCATGTGGGGCGCGATCGGGTGGAGCGTCGGCGCGGCGCTGGGCGCCGCCTTCGCCGCGCGCGAGGCCGACCCCGCCAAGCGCACCGTGCTCTTCGTGGGCGACGGCTCGCTCCAGCTCACCGTCCAGGAGATCGGGACGATGGTGCGCCGCGGCCTCACGCCCTACATCTTCGTGCTCAACAACGACGGGTACGAGATCGAGCGCATCATCCACGGCCCCGACATGAAGTACAACGACATTGCCAACTGGGACTACACGATGATGCTCCCGCTCTTTGCGGGGCGCACGGGCGTCAAGCACGAGACGCACAGCGTCAAGACGCAGGGCGAGCTCCAGGCGCTCCTGGAGAGCAAGGAGTTTGCCACGCCCGACCGCATCCGTGTCATCGAGGTGTTTGTGCCCAAGGGCGACGCGCCGCCCGCCCTCGCGCGCATTCTCCAGCGCAAGATCTAGGCCTTGTATGTTTCTGTTGTCTGTTACAGTAGAAGAACCTCTATGGATTAAATGAATTGCGCGGGTTGGTGGTCCCCCTGTGTTCCGCCAACAAGGAGGGCGTGGCAGACGTGTGAAGTGTGTGGCAGGAGGGTGGTGTGGGTCAGACGGCTTCATCACCTGCTCGAGTGTGCCCTCTGCGCCTCCTTAGCCGTGCGCGCCGTAAACTTAGCCCCAGTGGGTGTATACGCTCTCTCCTTTCGCCACTCATGAGCATGTATGCACGGCTACAGCTGCCCCTGCGTCCGAACTGTGGCGTGCCTTGCTCCCCCTCATCGCGGCCACACCCTACAACATCCTCGCACCATCCAAAAGCGGGCTTCCAACCACTTCACGGCCACCACTCCATCGTTTCCCGCTAATGGGTTCTACGCTCCGCCAGTGGGTTCTACACACCGATGACCAGTGGTAGTCCCTCCTGACTTGATCCGACGTTAGGAACAGCTCCATTCGGGGGTTCGCTCCCAGTCCACCGTCGAATGAGCGGCGCGGAGACACAACCAACTCATCGTCTCCACAACCATGCTCGCACTCTGTGGCCTCCCACGATTCCTCATGTCCCGGGACATGCCCCAGGATGTCTACAGCCCCTCAAGAGACACTCATCAGCCCACTGCACCTCTGCAGGCGTTCTCCGAGCCGCCGAAACTTCAGGCGCCGAAAACCACCCTTCATCGTCTCTTCACGTGCGGAGCCACGCCGGCTCCCTGCCTGGGCCGTAACCATGAGTCTTCAGCAGTTCCTCTGCGCCCTCCCAAGTTCTGATCACTGCACGAGTAGGGCCCCTTCATCCCCAGGCATCCAGTGGGTCTCCGCCCCCACTGGAGCTCGACACCCGCAACAGAAGACCTGCCCTACTGCCCAGGGCCAAAAGCTCGCCTGAGCTGCTCGCTCACACGCAGGTCACGACGGGGGTCGAACCCGCGATCTCCTGATTACCAGTCGTAGTCAGACGCGATGCCATTTCGCCACGCGACCTGTTGAGAGGGGCGGCCGAGGGGAGACATAGTCTCGGCGCTCGGAGCGGCTCACGGCGCGGCTCGTTGCCCGCGGGCGTGCTGGCCTGTGGCACCGAGCCTTCTGTACGCATGGCCAAGCCTGCCCTGAAGTTGGAGGGCCGGACGGCTGCAGGTTATGGGATGGACGGGCGCTGGGTACTCGAGAGAAATCAGTCACGCCCGCGCGTCGGCTGGGGCGAGGGACGGGCGCGGCATGGACCTGGGAGCGACGACCGACGGCTCCTGGATACCTCGGAATCAGACGTGTGGCTGGAGACAGGTCCTGCGCATGGGCATCGTGGTTTCATGTTGATGAGTCCAGGTGCCAAGCGTGGCGCACGGGTTGGGCGGAGGACAGCGGCTCATGCGAGCAGGAATAGCAGCAAGGTCATGCAGCCGGGTTATGCCGCTGCATGCCAAGAACTGCCTCATCGTGGTGAGTACTGCCACAGACTGCGCCCGCACTATTCTCCGCGTCGTGACGAGCCTCATTGCGACCAAGCACACGAGGTTTGATCTACAGGGCCATGGTTCCGACAGTCAGGAAGCTTGACACTGACTCGTGCTTTGCATGCCTCGGTCATTGCCGGACCTGACCGCTGCCCGCACCTTAGTCGGCTCCTCGAGTCACCTGCACCACTCAAGCTTCGGCCCACCCGAACCAGGGCGGTGCCCACTCCGGGCATGCGCAGGCTTGAAGCAAATGTGCAGATGGTGCGATGCTGCGGTGCGACTATGGTCAAGGCACGAATGACCGTGACACCAGCAATCCGCACGCACCCAGGCACCGCTCGACGATCCCGACTCCAGGTTCGTGGTCAATGCATTCGCCTTGGGAGGATGCCAGAACACATTCTTGCATGTACTCGAACAAGGTCATGTTTGATCAGCATCTGGGTTGAATGGGTCGCATGGCGCTGGCGGGTCCTATCTCGGTACCGGGATGTGATGACCGCACGAGATCTGTCCGTCCGCTGCCTGGGTGGTGGACTGCTCGCATCCACCGCCCTGCGTCTGCCTCTTCGGCTCCCAGGATAACTCACTTCTGGGCCCACCCAAGCCCACGGGCATTGCGGGCCACGGCATGTGATCAACGGCGATCGTTCATGACAGATGTTAGCGGTTGGCGTGGGCGTTGCTGTGCAGGTTGGAGCGTGAGCATGTGGAAGCAGAAGCAGACGACGAGTGGAGCAGGCAGTGTATGCTGTGCATGAGAGGGATAAGCTTGAAGACGCTTCTTGTACTCCAGCAGTAGGCTAATACATTACCCTCGGGCCTCGGGGGGGCGGACAGCTCAGGGCTGGCCAGGGGGCGTGCAGGGCTGGTAGTTTCAAGTGCGGTGCACTCGCGCTTGTAATTGGATAATTGGGGTAATAGGGTTAATGTTGGGGCATCGGAAGGCAGGGGAGGGTACCTCTGGGTGCCTCGCTCCAGAGGTAAACGATGACAGACTGCGACAGCAGAAGAGGTACATGACGGGAAGTAAAGTCTAACCCGAACAAGGGATGTGAGTACGACTACGGCATCCTCTCATGCGCTTCTCGGTTGGACTTTGTTCAGGTGGTGGGAAGAGTGAGGGCCACGAGATGAACGACTATTCAAGGGCATGAGGGCGTCGAGCATCGAGGCCTTGGGTGGGCGGGTCGCGAGCAGGACAATTGGCCCGCCCTGCGTGCCGTGGCGTAGGTTATGCCTCTCTCTCGCCCCTTGGTGCGCCGCCTGCACTGACAGTCGATGCCCCATACCTCTGCAGAGCCGCGCCCGCTGCCCTTCGGGTCCCACTCTGCATCTGTGCACGCTGCACAGCTGGGTGGCTTGTGGCTTGCATGGCTTGGGTGACACAGCCTCCCCCGTCTGTCCACCTTCTCGTGCTGCACACATTGTCAGACATCCCAGATCCCAGACAACTGGGTCTGCACGACCCATCCCACTCACTCATCCTCCATTCATCGTCTGATCATCTGTCGTCCTCGTTGATAGCTCGCCCTCGACCGACAGCGACCGACACATACCACCGCTCGGGCCCCCTCCGCCATCCCCAACTTTGCTTCTCACACATCACTCTTGTCCTGTCCGCTTCACCCACCTCGCCAACCCTCCGACACCGAGCCCCCTCGACCCATCGAGCCACACTAGGGCAGCGCCCCGGCCTCCCCCACCGGCCAGCACGATGCTGTCCCTCGCCATCGCCGCGCTGCTGGCGGCCGCCCCCACTCGGGCGATCACGCCCAACTGCTTCTTCAACGTCACGCTGAGCGACAACTCGCCACTCCTGCACTACGACCCGCCCAGCGCCTGGACGTCCCTCTTCGTCAACTCCCCCATCGGCAGCTGGCAGCCGGGTATAATGGGCCAGGGAGTCTCGTCGCACGCGACGTACGGCACCGAGCCCAAAATCACCGTCGAGTACGCCGGCACCGTCGCATGGGCCAAGGGCGGCTACGACAATGCTTCGGCGACGCCCATCAACTTCGTGATCGACAACCAGAAGCAGCCGTTCCCCACGACCGAGCAAGGCGTGTTCCTGTCCTCCAGCAACGACATCCCACAGGGGGCGCACACGGCCGAGATCTCCCTCGACCCATCCTCGACCGACCCCCTGGCCTGGATGTTCCTCATGGTCTTCCAGAGCATATGTGGAGTTGTTGCAGAGACGTGAGTGCCGCTGTAACCTAGGCTGACCCCAGTAACGACCCCGACAAGGTCAACTGCCACGAGATAGAGTTCGCCAAGCACCTGAGCAACGACAAGGTCATCATGCACGGCAACAGCTGGCGACCTTACCAGACCTACGGCGGCATCGGTGGACAGCCAGTCATCGACTACACCTCAATCATCGGGAACAACACCCCCTCGGTGTCCATGTACCCGCCCAAGGGCTCCAATTACTTCTATCTCAACGGTACCGTTGGAAACGCGTACGGGCAGTACACGGTCAACATCGACCCCGCGCCGCCCTACCCCCGCCAGGTCAACTCCTTCAACGCCTCCAACTCGTGGGATGCGCCAGGCGAGCTGTTCTACTACACCCCGCTCGACCCCGATGTGGAGTACAAGGTTACTGTGACTGGCGACCAGGACGCTTCCAAGTTCCTCGGCCTCAACAGCTGGATGTACTGCGACTACAAGTTGGAGTGAGTCTCCCGGCCCATCTGGACATCTCGACCCATGGTCTCGTGCTGACGAGCAGAGCCAACGGCCCCGTGGGACCCACCCCGAACAACCCCGATGTCCCCAACGACCCCAATAATCCCAACCCCACTCCCACTCCCCCACCCAAGAAGACGAACGTTGGCGCCATTGCAGGTGGTGTGGTCGGTGGAGTCGTCGGTGCTGCAGCCATCGCCGCTCTCCTCTTCTTCCTCTGCCGCCGCAAGCGCAACAAGGACCACCCCGATGCGTGAGTGTCCTTCTCGCTCCCGCTGACCCCAGCGACCCGGCCATGTTCACCGTCGACGACACGGTCGACGCGACGACGCCCTACCGCGCCCCGTCGGCCGGCGGAGCTGCCAAGCTCGCGGCGGGCGAGTCGCCGTACGAGCAGCCGTACGCCGGCTACCCGCAGTACGCCCAGACGATGTACCAGGAACCCAACATGACCGAGGTGGGCTACGGCGCTGGCGCCGCGCCGCTCCTCTCCCCGTTCGGCAGCGACGGCCAGCAGAGCCGCCACAACTCGATGCAGTCGGGCGGGCCCTTCTCCGACAGCCGGCACAACTCGGGCCCCTGGCCAGGCAGCGACGGCTCGTACCCGCTGGGCAGCGACGGGCGGCAGTCGTTCAGCCAGGCGTCGGCCGCCGCGTCCGGCATGGGCATGGCGTACGCGTCGGGCCCGGGCTCGGGGTACGGGTCCGGCTCCGCCTCGGGTCCGGGGTCGGGGTATGGCCCCTCGTCGCACAGCGGCTACGCTGCGGGCGCGTACGCCCCGGGCACGAGCGAGAAGAGCGTGCCGGCCCACCAGCGCTCACACCGCGTCGAGCACGAGCAGGACGCCGGCGGCCTCCCCATGCCTGCCGAGGACGTTGAGCGCCTCCCGCCGACGTACAACCCTCACTGGCTCGACGACCGCTCTGGCCCTTCGTCCTCCTCTGCCCCCGCTCCCGTGGTAGGCGACGCCAAGCCGCCCATCCCCACGCCCCAGGCCTCCGTGTCCGGCGAGCGCGCCCTTCCTGCCGTCCCGGGCTCCCAGCCCGGCGCGCCCGGCGCGTTCCAGCCCCCTGTCGAGAAGCAGTAGATGGGACAGCTATACACGGCGTGATGCGGGTCGCCAGTACACCCGTTTGTAATCGTGATGGATACTCTACGTTATGGCCTGGACATTGCAATGGCAATGGAAGCGAGTCTGTGCCCACATGTGCGCAGCCCGTGCGCCCTCGACCGAGATTGACCCATGGGTATACATGCTTACAGATATTAATGCCATTCAAACTCTGAATCCCCGCTACTCGTGGTTGCCATTGGTGTGCCCGTTCTGCCCATTCTCCTCGCCCTTCTTGGCCTCTGCTTCCCGCCGTTCCGCGGTGAGCATCGCCGGGCCCGTAATATCAGGCTTGGGCGCGTCAATCGCCCGCGGGTGGATGTCAAACTCGAAGATGTCGAGGGGCAGGGCGACGCTAACGACAAAGTTTGGCTGGTTGGCCGTCGCGACGACCTTGGTCTCGACCGGTGCCGCCGAGAGGATCACGTACGCCTGCTCGTGGCTGTACCCCTGCTTCTGGAGGTAGTCCATGGCGGCCCAGCTGGCGTTGCGGTACGCGACGAGGCCGTCGCGGTCCGCCTGTGTGCCGTCGGGCGTGACGCTCAGGCCCGTGAACACGAGCTTGTTGGGGTACGCGGGCTCGTGCGGCGACGTCTGGTACATGGGCGCGGTGAGGCCGAGGCGGCGCACGCCGTCCTTGACGACGCGGACGCGCATCGTCACAACGCCGGGCATCTCGATCGCGGTGGTCGGCTCGCCGTCGCTCTGGCAGAAGTGCGTGTCGCCCACGCTGAGCTTGGCGCCGGGCACGAACACGGGCAGCCACACCCTGCTCCCGCGCGTGAGGCTCGCGATGTCGATGTTGCCCCCGTGCTCGCGGCCGGGGGAGGTGCGCGCGCCCTCGGCGTAGATGCGCTCCCGGAGGTCATCGGGCATCTCCTGCCCGACGTAGGCGCCGCGCGCGAGCGGCATCGCCACCCCCACCCCCGACGGGCCGTGCACGCGCTTCTGGGCGTCGGCGACCGCGCCCTCCCGCTCCACCCAGTGGGCGAGGAGCTCGGCGCTCGGCGCCGTGCCGATCACGCCCGGGTGCGCGCGCCCCTGGAAGCGGACGTGCGGCACGTGGCGCGAGCGCGCCTCGGCGCCCGCAAACTCCCAGATGGTCTTGGCGACCTCGGGCGGCGCGCCGGGCCGGTCGAGCGCCCCGAGCCCAGGGTACGTGATGCAGTAGCCCCAGGGGTGGAGGGGGTGTTCTGTGACGCTGGGGTCAGCTACGAAGGTGGGCGGCTCACTCCAGGATGTCGATCTCGAGGGCGTCGCCGGGCTCCGCGGAGGGCACCCAGAAGGGGCCGGAGAGGTGGTGGTCCGAGTCGTGGTCCATGTCGAGGACGTCGTCGGCGACGTCGTCGTTGGCGATCTGGAAGCCCGAGTAGTCCATGCATTCGACCTTGAAGGGCTTGTCGAGCTCGATCTCCATGCACGCGGGGATGTCGGGATGCCACCGGGTGTGGATGTTGGGCTGCTCGTTGGCGGGGCGGAAGGGGTCGACGCGCACGAGCGTGGGGATCTCCCACGGCGAGCCCTTGGCGGGGGGCGGGGCGGAGCGCATCGCGCTCGGCGCGGGCACGGCGGTGGGCATCGGGGCGGGCGGGAGGGGGAGGTGGGAGGAGGGGAGGAGGTGGGTGGCGGAGGCAGAGGGCGAGCTGGGGCCCAAGTGGTTGGCGTAGCGGAGGACAGCCGAGGGAGTGGGGAAACAGCTCGCTCAACCTATGTCAGTTAAGAGGCAAAGGCAAGACGCTGCGTCGGACGCTCGGAGACGGCGCATCGCCCCCCGAGTGTCTCAGTCGCGCGTCCGCGGCCGTCGTGGGCAGTGGGCTAGCGATAGCGTCGACTTTTTGTGTTATCATCCGCGATGCGCGCGGCTGCGATACGCGCGCGTCGGGTGGGGCCGACCGCCCGCTGGCCTGTACCAACTGGTGCAGCCCGTGGCTCGGGCGGACGAGGCCGTATGTCTGCCCGCTGGACGCTGGCGAGTGTAGCGCTGTCGCCGCGGGATTGTATGTGGAAGGGGAGTAGTGATGAGGAGTGTGCCAGGTCCTGGCGATGAGGCGCGGGGCGGATCCATGGATCCGGATGGCGGATCAGCATGGATAAGCGCCCGGCCCTGCCGATCTGCCGAACCCCGCATTCGCCAACTGCGCCACTTTGCGCCCGTTGCCAGTACCAGCGCGACGAGCACGAAGCAGAGCCTAATACCGCGGGGGTAGAAGCGGGGCAACTCCGCGGGACCTAGCCGTAGCACAGCCCACGCCATCCAGCTAACTACTGATGACATTACGCGGACCCTGGGGCATCTATAGGATATGGTACAACAGCTCGTGCGGGCCTAGAAGAACGCGACCGACAGCCCCTCGCGGACCATCTTGTCGTGCCAGTCGACCGCGCGCCCCGTCTCGTCCATCTCCTCCCAGACCTTTTCGACGAGGGCAATGTTGTCGAGCCAGACGCGCTCTGGTCCGGCGCGCACCAGGAATGTCATGGCGCGCTCGCGGTCCGCCTCGTCGACGCTGAGCGTCGCGGCCAGGAAGGAGGGCAGCGCGATGAAGCCCCACAGGTCGCCGTTGGGCAGCTGCGTCACGCTCGCGAGGAGGGTGAGGATCTCGATGCGCGCGCGCCGGAGGACCGGGTGCAGCGGCCCGACGCGGTGCACGCTCTGGTACAGCAGCACGAGGGCGGAGAAGCGCCAGAGCTCGCCGGCGATCGTGCGCGAGATGAGCGCGGACGCGTCAACCCCGGGCGACGGGACGGGCGTCCACCCGCGCAGGAGGGCCTCGAGCTCGCCCGCGCGCTCCGTCACGCGCTCGGGGGGGAGGGCGGCGCTGTCGGCGCACAGGTTGGCGATCTCGGCGAGGAGGATGACGATCGCGTCCGGCAGCCCGAGGTACGTCGACCACGTCTCGTCCTCGCGCGTGAGGGGGAGGGCGGCGGCCTCGTCGGCCGTGTTGAAGCGGAAGATGGTGCGGCGCCCGCGCTGCACGAGGCACCGGCTGACGTCGCTCAGGCCGTACAGCCGCAGGCTGAATGTCTCGCTGGTGCGCAGGTCGCTGAGCGTGATGGGCGGGTGGTCGCACCCGAAGACGGTGCGCACGAGCCGGTCGCCCAGCGCGAGCATGTTGTACGAGGGCGCCGCGCCGCCGCGGATAAACTCGACGAGCTGCAGGTCGATCACGCCCCACAGGAGGTCGCTGAGCTGGCGCCGGTCCGTGACGACGACCTGGCGCAGCTCGGCGACCGCGTCCTCGGTCCACTTTGTGCTCTCGATGTCGCCGGCGAACGGCGTGGACACGTGGTCGACGTAGAAGCGCAGCTTTTTGGTCGCCGCCGCGCCGGGGTTCGGCCCGTCGAGGTCTGGCCGGGCGCCCTCGATGATGCCGGCGCCGCGGCACGCGAGCTCGACAAGCTTGGGCTTGGGCACCGGGTCCGCCTTGGGGTCCGCGTGCGGGTCGCTCGCAAAGAGGAAGATGTACGCCGCCGCGACGGCGTAGCGCACGCCGCGGATCACGCCTGCAGTCAGCAGCAGAACGGCCTGGGCTCACTGTTAGAGTCGTGGAGGGCGAGGATGCGGGCGCGCGCGTAGTCTCTCGTGGGGCCCGGGAGGCCGACGAGCCACGACTCGACGACGCGCGCGTAGATCTCGGCGAGCGAGACGCCCTGCCGCATCGGCTTGTCCGAGTTGAGGAAGAGCACGCGGCTCGCGGGGTTGAGCGCGCCGCTCCAGCTTGCGCTGATGTCGTCCCAGAAGTCCTGCATGTCGCCGAGCTGCGTCTGCGGCGTGTCGATGGCGAGCGACCCGTCCGCCGTGGTCGTGAGCACGGCGGACGGCATGCCCCCTGCTGCGGGCGGCCAGTCGAACAGCGGCTGCGCGTTGTACTGCTGCGTCGGGCGGGGGTTCATCATCCCGTTCCACAGCGAGGAGAGGTATCCCACGCCGTCGCCGCCCGCCGCGCCGCTGGAGAGCGTCGACGCCGCGGCCATGACGGCGCTGACGGAGGTCATGCCGGTGCTGTTGGTGTTGGTGTTGGTGGCTTGGGGTGGGTTGGGCGGAGAGGAGAGGCTGCTCGGCACGCTGGAGCGCAGGTCGGCCGGGCTGACCTGCTGCGTGAGCGGCGCGCTGCCGTTCACGCTGGGGGTGACGCTGCCGACGAGGGAGAGCGGCGTCGGGAGGGTGGGAAGGACGCCGACGCCGACGTTCATCCCCATCGCCTGCGCCTGGCCGGCGCTCGCGGCCTCGTCGCGCGCCATCGACGGGCCCGGCGAGCGCCCCGTACATTCCCACGGGCCGGCGAGGCATCGCTGGCAGAAACCTTCTGGGCTCCAGATCTCGTCGCACTTTTTGCCGCGGCTGTCGTTAGCGAGTGGGGTAGGTTGGTGAGTGGGGGAGCACAACAAAGAGCACGGGACGGGGACGTGGAGGGGTGAGTGGGCGTGGTGAGTAGAGGGGTCCTCGGCGGGATGGAGGGATGGTCGTGGGTGGCTCTCGATCGACTCGGCGACGAAGTGGTCGTCGGCGACGAAGTGTCCCGAGATAACGACGAGATGACGCGAGGTGACGCGCGATGAGCGACACGAGGCGGTGCGAGGCGACGATAGACGAGGCCCCGTGATGCAGACTCGTGGATATAGCGTTGCGCGCGTGAGGCGCAACGCACCCGACCACCTGACTCCGAAGCGCCCAACGAACGTACCGTTTACACGTGCCGCCTGGCGTCAGCGTGTCGCGCACACGACCCACATCCTGTCCGGGACCGCTTGAACGGTCCGCGCCGGCGCCGGATCACGCGCGGAGCGTCGCCTGTCATGTTGTGGTGGGGAGTGCAGAGCGCACATGCACACGTTGCCGGCGGGCTGATGGGTACCGGTTGCGGAATTTCGAGCGGTGCGGGGGGGATTATTGTTGTCAGCCTAGGCTCGGCTGGGGCCGAACGTTCCCTTCCAAACCCTCGCCGGTCCTGCCCGGTCCGGGCGCCGAGGCGTCGCCACCCCGCCTTGCGCCACAGTGCCCCGAGTCGACCTGGATGCATACATCGGCGAAGAGAGCCCAGAGAGCAGAGAGCGGAGCGCAGAGAGCAGAGCGTAGAGAGGGGTGAAGCACGGCCGGGGTCAGCGGGGTTGGTGGGGGTGGTGATCTAGCGGATGTTGGTGCTCCATCCGCGCTTATGGCGTATCCGGTCCCGACCCGACCTCCGATCGGTCTCCGAAAGAAACGAGTCATGTCCTCTCCCCAAGCCCGTGGCGCATTGCTGTGGCATGTGGCTGCGCAGCTGCGCAGCTGCGCAGCTGACAAAACACAGCACGTGTTGGGACACGCTGAGGGGTTGGCTGCATTGGCTGCAGTGGGTGTGAGAGGCTGGAGATAAGTTCGTGGCACCTGGAATCGGCCAACTACCGATATCGATCTGGAGCAGGCACCGTGTCCACACTCAAGCTCGCCCTCAACCCCACTTCTGGAATCTGGGACCTGGGACGTAGGATACACCTTCAGCGCATACAGCGCCCTCCGCTTCCCCGTTGCCCACACCGCTCAATGCTCACCTCGCACCTGACCTCGCTCCCGGCGCTCCGAGCCGGCCATCGTAGCCATCATGGGCCTCCGCATCCAGGCACGTGTCCGCTGACGTCGCCGCCGATCTCCAACCGACCTCGTCACAACACCTCACAACTCAACCCACCATGCCTGGGCTCCCCACCACGACCGACTCGCCCCTCGTGCGCACCTCCTACGCCCCGGACTCCGACCGGCACTGGGCGGCCCTCCAAGCCACCCTCGCGACCCCGCACCGCACCTTCCTCCCCTACCTCTCGTACGTCGACGCGGCATGGGAGGCGTCCCCCGAGGAGCTGGCGCACGCGGCCGTGCTGCAGGGGCACCGCGTCGCGTTCATCGCGGACGCGACCACCCTCTCCGACGCGGGGGAGCGCGACGGCTACCCCGTCCTCGTGGTCGACGTCGACGCGCGCCGCCTCGCCCGCGGCGAGGGCGTGCGGACGACGCGCTGCGTCGCGCGCGAGGTGTGGTGTCCCGAGAACAACCTGAACCTCGGGAATATGGGGTGGGAGGAGTGGGAGGCGAGCTGCGCGGCCGAGGGCGGGATGTACCGCGGCATCGAGATGGACCGGCACGAGGCGGAGGCGCGGGCGCGCCGCGAGCGCATGGAGGCGGAGGGGAAGCTGGCGCCGCCCATGCTCCTTGGGAGCAAGCCCAAAACGGGGGACGAGGAATGACCCAGTGACGAAAAGGTGGGCGGTGCCGCGGCGACGCTGACTCGCAGCTCACGCGCTTCAACGCCGAGCGGAGTCGTTGATACAAGACGTAGCCAGATGCAGACGTTGCGTGAAGCGGATGCTGCAGCACCCGAGCACAAGCACGCGCGGGGTTCCAATGCACGGGCGCCTCGGCAACCTATACACCCAAGCGCTATCGCTATCACGGTGTTGCAGACGAGGTCCGATTCTCCGATCCAGTGCACGGAGGCGAACAAGAACCCGCGCTTATCGCGCCGCACGTCACGCCCGCAGAGTTGACCGCCCAACTGAAGCCCAGACGTCATGAGCTGCGACTCCGCTATTGGCGCGCGCACGCGCACACCTAGTTCACGAACAGACAACCGCGGATGACCTCCCGCCTCTTATTCGCTCCAAGTCCACCCTTAAAAGCTCATCTCCACACTCTGGTACTGTGGGGCTGGGCGCACACAATAATATATGGCATTTTACTACGTGTGTAGCTGGATACTCGACTATAACACAGGGGATATGAGCGTTGCCAAATAGCTCGGGGATACAGTGTTGATGGATGTGCAAAGAGCACGGAGAGATGGGGGCACGGGGCCAGCCAGCTGCCCCGCTCCTCCTTGGGCGCGGGCGGATCGCCGACGCTGCTTACAACGCCGTGCGGCCGTTCGTCTCGACGGGGAGGAACATCATGATGACGCCAGTGGCGATGAAGATGCCGCCCGAGGCCATGACGGGGCCGTCCGGGTTGTTGACGAGCGACTTGGCGGTAATCGCGATGACGGGGGCGAAGATACCCGTGATACGGTTGAAGGCGGCGCAGAGCGCGTCACCGGTGCCACGCGAGGGAGTGGGGAATAACTCGGGGGCGTAGCCGTACATGACGCCGTAGAACGCGTTTGCGAAGAACGAGGCCATGCACGTGAGGCCCTGGACGGTCGCGTTGTTCTTGGAGGCCGTGAGGCAGAACAGGAAGACGCCGGTCATCGCAGTGAAGAAGGCCATGGCAAACTTGCGTCCACCGCGCGACCAGGTGACGAGGTAAGCGGCAGCGAAGGAGCCAGGGACACCGCAGACCGCCTGGTACGTGTAGGCCGAGTAGATCGAGTCGATATCAGTGCCGCCGCTGCCCTCCTCGCCAAGCTTCTTGTTAAGGTAGGTTCCCAGGAACGAGAAGAAGAGCGGGTAGGCGATACCGACGGCACCATAGCAGAAGACGATGAGCGTAGTCGACCACGCGAGACGCTTGGTGGCAAAGAGAGTCTTGATGTGGGAGATGTTGAACTCGGCCATGCCGGACTTGATGAGCTCCATGGTGGAGAGCTTGGTCTCGTACTGGGCGTTCATCTTCTCGTCCTCGGTCAGGAACGGCTCAACGGCACGGTGCAGGTCGTCGATGTGGATGCGGAGAGGGTGCCCGTTGCGCTTGGCGACGGCGTTGATGACGTCGACGGCAGCCTGGTCGCGGCCGTGCGAGATGAGGAACTTGGGCGACTCGTACACGGGGAGGACGAAGAAGCGGCCGATCCAAAGGACGAACATGAGGGCGCCGAGAGTGTAGTAGGTGTAGCGCCAGCCCATGTTCTCGCTCGCGCTGCAGATGTAGTTGGGGTCGGCGACGGCACGGTCACAGTTCCACCGGGCGAGGAAGCCCCAGGCGATGAGCGAGGCGACAACCTGGCCGATGGCCCACCAGACGGACAGCAGGGTCAGGAGCCACTGGTGAGAGCCGGGCAGGAACTCGAGGTACATGGTGCCGTCGACGGGGAGGTTGCCACCAACACCGAAGCCGATGCAAGCGAGGAGAGCGCAGAACGTGATAAAGTTGTTAGAGCCACCGGCAGCGACACCGAAGACGGCGCCAACGAAGAGAGTGGCGTTCCATGCCGTGCGGCGGCTGGAAGAGTGTCAGCAACAGTGATCGACGCGAAATGCCAGCGGCCCACATGGGCAAGCCAAGCGAGCCAAGGCGACCAAGAACCCTGACTCAGCCGATAATGTCAGCCGAGCAGCCCCAGAAGGAGGCACCGGCGATGAGACCAGCATAGAGGGCTAGCGTGGTAAACTTGATGTTGGGCGTCGAGCCCTCGGGGCGGTTCCACTCGTAGGAGACCTGGGGCTGCACAATAGCAACACCCTGTAACCCTGTGGCGAGTTAGTGACCGTTCTTCTATTCACGTGTAGCTGCCGAGAATGGTGGATGGATGACGAGTGACGTCGGAGTGATACAAGCGACAACAAGTGAATCTGGGGGATGGCGGTTGAGTGGGGGGCCTGGGGGGTGGAGCCCAAGTGAAGTGTGTCACCTGAACCGCAATCGTGTTCCACTGTGCCTGCTCCCTGCTCCGCGGCACCCTCGGCGCCCGGACCAAGCTCCCCCGGACAGCGTGGGGTGACCAAGGCATCACATGGGCACCCATCTCCGCCAAGCAGACGCGATTCACGAGAATGACACTGCCCGGACGCGTATGCCAGCCGGGCCAGCCGGGTGGCACCAGAATCGCGATCTTATCACCCCGCCTCCCCTCGGCACCACCGGCACCCCCAGATCGCCAGACCCAGACGGATGAATGCAACTCACAGATGTTGTCGGCAAACCAGCCAAAGCCGCCAGCGAAGAAGAGCTCCCACTGGTACTTGCCCATGCCAATCTCGGCGAGGGCGCGGTTGATCACGTTGCACTTGGCGACAAAGGTCGGCTTGAGGCCCTCCTGCTGGGCGACGAGCGTGACGTCCGAGACGACCGACTCGGTGTCCATGAAAGTGCCGCCCTGCTTCTTGGCGGGGACGTTGCCGTCAACAACGTCGGGGGGCGAGGGAGGAAGGCCGACGACCGTGTCCCCTGGGGACGCGTGCTCCAGCTCGCTCTTCTCGCTCTTCTTGCCGAAACCAAACACCATGGTGGCTGTTGTTGTTGTACTCTGCCGTAGGAAGGGTGGAGAGGGTGGTGTGGGGCGACTAGCGCTGATCGAGTAGTAGTGGGCTCACACGGAGGCGAGCACTGCTAGTCGAGTGTGAAGAAGAAGGTGTGGATACCAGCAACGAAGGAAGGCGCTGGCTGATGTGATGGCAACCGTGGTAGGTTGGTGGTGAAAGTTGGGAGGAGGGGGAGGTGGAGGAGAAAGACGATCATGTCGCATGATCGCCCCTTTTCATTGCTTTGAGCCGTCCAGCGCGCATGCATTGGCCGGCAGACATGGTCCGGTCGAGGTGGGGAGAAGCACAAGGCATGTCGACCCGAGGCCAATGCTACCATACCCGTTGTGCTCGAAGCTTGGCTCACCTGGGCACAACAGGCAGTAGCGCCAAAGATCCGCGTTCCATCTAGGGCCTAGTCGCCTCGTCCGTCAGGCCGTCAGGCGAGCGAGCGCGAGCGACTAGGCAGGCGAGCCAAGGCAGGCTACACAGCAGGCAGGCGAAGCCATTCAACAGGCAGGCCATGCAGGCCAGCCAGCCAATGTTCGAGCGGGCCACCTGGCGTGGAGGCGATCAAGGTGCAACACGGCAGGGTCGGACGAGTGGGTTGCCATGTCAGCGACAATTCCGTGTACGTACGACCTGCCTGGCCAAGTCGTAGCGGTCTCGGGCGTCTCGGGGAGAGGGGGGGGAAGGTACCCTGCAAATGGGCTGCCCCTGTGCGGTCATCACGGCTCGGCGTGCGGCGAGCGCGAGCGCTCTGGTGGGTTGGTGTCGGTGCAGTGAGCACGGGGTGAGGGAGCGGCGGGTGCGGGCATATGCGCCGCAGTCCGATCCGGCGTTGAAGCCAGGCTGACATGAGAAACAAGGGGGGGGAGAGAGGGGAAGGGGTAGATTGTTCCTTGGGTGTGATGCGTTGCGGGTGCCAAGTGTCAGGCGCAAGAGGAGAGGGAGAGAGAGAAGAGAGGTAGAGATTGCACCGCGTCACCATCACAAAGTGAGGTTTGAGATTATGCGACTAATCAGTTCCCTGAAACGCCTCTACCGGCGGCCCGAGGCATGAGGCGCAGAGTCAGAGGAGAGGATCACATCAGCCAAATATCTGGGTGGCATGGGGGTGCCACACTTGTTTCTCTCCTCTTATGCCTTCTTCAGCACAGGTACATACGTCAGTGGCTTCAGTCAATTCAGGGACTGTGCCTGCGATAGCAAGAAATCAGAACCCATTCGATAAACTTGACAACCACGTGACACCGCGCTCTCCTCTCTCCTCCCTGCATCCCTGCCTCTGATGATGACGTCTTCTACCTCTCTCTCCACCCCCTGTCTTACTTGCAAACCCGACATGACAACTGCACCACACGACCCCCCCACACACATGCGAGACACGAGACAGCCAAGAACGTAACAACACATCCCCGTAGATCATATCCTTCTCCTTCTTCATGCCTGCAGCCTATCCGCGCGCAGACATTCCACTGCACACAAGAGCATGACACCCAAAAATGCACAACGTCAGTGGCGTCGACGCATTCAGCTCAATCCTTCCAAGAACCAAACAGGCGCCCTTCCGACGATCACCTTGGCCGCACGGCATGGCCCGCGCGGACAAATGCCCTGCACTTCCTGCAAGTCTCGCGCTTCTTCCGTTCGCGTGAGAGGGTCGGTTCCCAATGCAAATGCCCGCAGTACCTATGCGCAGCCGCAGAATGTGCCCCGTCTCACGCGCTCCAGGTGAACCAGGGCCGGTGAGTCGCCAAGCGCGATGCGCAATCCACGCACGCATGCCATCGCGGAACCGCTCGCGCCCCACCCGCCGCGATAATGAAACGTCACAGGTGAACGTGACGACCGTCGGTGCCGTACAGCTGGGACCTGGAGCCGAGGCCCAGCGCCGTCGCCCACGCTGGTTGATCGTAAATCGCGCACACCGGAATGGACAATGAGGTGCGCGTGACCGCGTCGCCGGTTTGTCTCGCCGGCCTGAACCGGTGTGCCGGTGTGCCAAGCGGTGTCTTTCGGGCCCTAACCGAGTTGGGCAGCGTCGGGTACCGGGCCTGAGACCGTGACAGGACGGACACGAAACGGGGCCACGGCGACGGAGGACGCCGCTCGGCAGAGCTGGAGAGCTGGAGGACGCTTGGGCAGACAGGCACGGATTAATTGGGCCCACCCGCGAGTTTTAGCTCGAGCGAGGGAGGGGCGTAAACAACAACGATCAACAGATGGAGTAGGGCCAGTAGGGCCTGTAGATCATGGCCAGCGGGAGCGCAGCACAGCTCCGTCCGGCCTTGATCAAAGGTACCGCCCGCACATGCCGCACAGCGCGCAGCACCGAGAACCATACCACGCCATGGGGCCACTGCGGCTAGGGGTCCGGAATACCGACGGAGCTCGGGGAGCGCGCTACGTTCGGGGCCCGTCCCGACGCCAACCGGACGGAGGTCCCTGTATTGAGTGGTCCCCCACTGTGTGCGTCAATGGACGGACTGCCTCGGAGCAGCGCAGGGGTGGCAGAGACAATAGCGGCGCTGCGATGTGACGGGCGAGCACAGAGAATGCGCGGGGAGACAGAGTGGAGGTTAAGGACGGGGGCATTTTGGGGCCCTCCCTGAGCTCCCATTGTGACCCTGAGCTGAAAGCACAGCACACAATTTTGATTCCGCACTCCTGCATCCTGCAGGGCGTTTCCCACGGTTGACACACCTCGTCCATGTGCCACTCGCACCAGCCTCACATTCCCACGCTTCCTCTCCTCCCGCGCCTCGCGTCATCATGCCTGCCCGGCTGGCAAGCTGGTGGGAAGGCGGGGAGGTTGGTCGCAAGTTCGCGCACAGCTCGCTTGCCTAGCGGCATGCCTGCTCCACGGCAGCCGAGGATGCGAGGATCGCGGATCGAGGACGACGTAGGGTGGTACGGCGGTGGGGCGGGCCGGCTCGCGCTGGGCCTGTGGCACTCTGGTGGATCGTGGATCGTGGAGCCTTCACTTGGTGGAGCAATCTGGCTGCCTGTTCGATGGCCTGAGGAGCGGATACCTGGGCTGCCGTGGAGCCAGGAGGTACGTCGCGAGGTACCCAGCCCACAGCCCAGATCATTCAGTGAGCACGTACCATGATCTAGCGCGCGGCGCGTCGGATAAGCGGGTGTGGCAGTGGTGCGGGGTGAGTCAGGGGATGGTGAGCCCGTGCGACCGGGATCGATCTGTCTCGCAGGACAGTGACTGCGCTGTGAACGATGGGGGGAATCAAGCACAGCGGGCATGGATGGTTTGGAGAGGCGCTGGAGTGGGCGACTGCCACTTCTTATACGACGCCGCGAGGCAAACACCAGCTCTGGGGTCCTCGGGCAGGCGGACCCCATCGGTCAAGGCGCTGCGGGCAGCCCACAGAACCCGCACCATGGCGTGGGTTCGCGTTCCAGTAGATCCGCCAATAATGCTAATTAGCCTTGAGCATCTGAAGGGATGTGGAGCTTGTCCATATCATATCTAGGGTTCGTATACGTCACATGCACTAGTGCGCTGCTTCCAGTCGTTTCACCACGCCCCCTCTCCAGCTGCGAGGGCCTCGTGGTGGCGCCCTTGGAATGCGCGGGTGACCACCTATTGGTGTTCCGGCGCTGGATCAGGAGCCGTTCGCTCAGCGGCGCATTAGAACGCTCGGCGTTAGCGTGCGTACGTCGTCACCTAATCCGCCTCTCTCCTGGGCACCTCGTCCGTGTCCGTCCCGCGTGTTCCAGTGCCGTGCCCTGCCGTGGTCGCGAGACCTGCTGCCGCCTTGGGCAGCTGCCTCTGCCCTCTGGAGGTCGGGGCGCTACCCACGGCAGATGGGGTGCTCGCCAACTGTAATGCCTCCCTCGTCTCTCGCCTCTCGCCTCCTGCTGCAAGCCAGGGCAGTACGACGCCTTGTTCTCGCGCCTGCTTTGAACCTGCTCTCTTTGAACAGCTGGCCTCCAGCAGCAGCGAAGGCCCTGCCGTCGCGTTCCTCAGCAGGCGACCTTTGTGTCCCATGCCTTGCTGCTCGCTCATCCTCCTTGCCGTCCCAGGCGGGTCGTGAGAGGCACCTGCGCTTCTTGCTGTCCCCTTGGTGGCCGCCCTCTGGCAGCAGGCTGGCGTCCCCAACAATTCTCGCTGCCCGAACGCCGCGCCGCCAATCCTCGGTCCGATCGCTCTGAGACATCACGGCAGCCACTCACCCTGCTCCAGAAGCCAACCCCCATCCATGACCACGTGTGAGCCGGTCTGGTACGCGTTTGTGATAATTCCGAACACGCACTGGGCGTAGTCGCGCGCATTTCCCGCCCGGCCAAAGGGCACGCCCCACTTCTCGCGCCACTCCTTCGCGTGCGCCTCGTGGTTGTCGAGCGAGTCGGGGGGGAACACGGACATGCCCTGGGGTCAGCAAATAGCCGATCCAACCGCGACGTACAGAGGGGAAGTAGCCGGGGCAGATGGTGTTGACACGGATGTTGAGGCCGCGGCGCGCCATCTCGAACGCCAGCTGGTCCGTCAGGGAGATGGTCGCCGCCCTGCTGTCAGCCACGCCGCGATGTAGCTCACTTGCTGCAGTTGTACGAGAACTGGCCGCGCTGGCTCGTGCGGGTGATGCCCGACATGCTGGAGATGTTGACGACGTTGCCGGCCTCGGCGGCGCGGCCCGCCGTCTTGGCCGCGCAGAGGAGGGGCACGAACGCCCACGTCGTGAAGTAGTAGCTGGCCGTGTTGATGCGGTACGCGTCGAGCCAGCGCTCGTACGTCTCGTTCTCGAACATCTCCTTGCTGAGCGCCTCGGGCGAGTTGTCCGTCTCGTCCGGCATGCCGTGTGGCAGCGAGACGCCGTGGTCTGCCATCAGCGGGGCCCTCTGGGGAACCAGAGCTGGATCCAGGGCGCCACGACTGTCCCCAGGAGCCGCGTACGGCCAAAAGATGATTGCTCCTCGAGCTGTCTTCTGACGCTTGTGTGGATTGAACACACGACCGAACGAATTGGGCGACTTGCGCTTCACTCGCTCGCTCTCCCACTGAGCTAAAGCGTCTTGGACGATGAGTCCGTCCAAGGCCTTGCCAGGCGCCCGCAGGCGTTCCAGGACTTCGTTGAGGCCGCCACCGCGCTCCTGGGACCCAGAACAGAGGCCTGGGGACTGCGGAGAAGCAGTACTCACTGTTGACGAGGAGGTTGATCCACTTCTCGTCCTTGGCGACGGTGTCGCGCATCTCTGACGGTCAGCTCGGTCCCTTGCCCGCGACCATGGACCCACTCTGGACGCCCTCCTTGGTCGCAGCGTCAGCCTGGACGGGGATGATCTTCCCCGGCCCGCTCTTGGGCGCCGCCGTCTTCGCAGCAGCCTCAAGCGTCTCGAGCCGGCGACCCGTGATATACACCTTGGCGCCGTTCTCCGCGAGCGCAGCCGCCGTGACGAGCCCGAGGCCTGTCCCTCCGCCCGTGACTGGCGTCAGTTCAGCCTCCGTGCGTAGTGGCTTGCCGGACCACCACCGTGCACTCACCGACACACACCCAGCCCGTGACGTCGAAGAGGCTCGCGGCGGACAGCGCGCCCGTGCCGAGGTAGGGCTTGGCGAGGGCGAACTCGGACTCCTTGCGCTCGTCGGCGGATGGCATGATCAGTGGGTAAGTAGAGGTGGTGGGTATGTGCGAGATGAATGAAGAGAGGTGAAGAGATGGTCCCATAAATAGCGTGGGGTGCGGCTGCGGGTGTCTGACGCATCTCGCGACATCCGGCCCGGATGTCAGGTGGAGGTCGGAATGCAAGCAAGTCGCCGATCGCCGAACGGTGGCTTTCGGGCGGCAGTGGTCCGCGTCCTTCCACCGACAGTTCATGCGCCTCTCATGCAGAGCCCGTCGAGGTATATAATGTACTATGAGCCTTTGGCTTCCATCTGCCTGTGATCTGTGAGGTGTGGAGCTTCTGGTCTTGCAGTCAGAACGACTTGACGCGTGTCAACATCAGCGTCTTTCGGCCATTTTCCGCACTGCCGGTGCACAGCCGCCGAGACGTGGGAGACCTACCCACCCGAACGCGCCGCCCAACCCAGGCGTCTCCTCTCCGTCGCAAGCTCACCTCAAGCCTCGTCGCCATATCCTGGAAGCGTAGTGGCACCGCCTGATCACTTATGCCGCCGGTGCACATCCACAGGATCACGTCAGCCTGCCACCCCAGGCATTGTGCTGGGACTGAACGCCTCCCGACTCCGGCCTGCGACATGAGCAGGTCCCGAGTCTCCTGCTGCTGCCCTTTAGCCATCGTGGGATGATGCAGGCGCGAAGACAAGGTCCAAACTCGGTGACTTTCCATTCCGTCGACGGACGTATACGACGTCCGTGCGCCGTCGATCAGAAATTGCCAAGCTCGTATAGTGTAGGTGGTTATCACAGTCCGTTGTGGATAGATTGTCTCATCCGGGCTAACCGCTGTTCGACTCAGCGTGCGAGCAGGTTCTTCTCTTTTGGCTACAGCCACACCCGCTCGGCCGCGGGATACGCGGAGACAAGATTTGCCCCTCCCGGTGTGGAGTGGCCGGAACCCCTGGCTTCGGCGTCCTCCGCCTGCGGCCCCGCCCCCGCCTTTTTGGCGGGCGCTCAGGTGCTTTGCTTGGCTCCCGACCCGCAGCTGGCCGCAACTGCCCACCAACGCAGACGCCGCTCTCCGCTTGGTAAGGCTGGTGTAGCCGAGAGGAAGCGAGTCACCTGCCAGCGCAGGGCGGGAATAATCTCCGCCGTGCCCCGGGCCTGGATAATCTTGAGCTTGACGGGCGACCTTGACGAGCGTCGAGGTTGACGTTGAACACTCACCATGAACGACCCCACCTCCCCGCCGTCGCGCGCGCACTCGCCAGTCATGGTGGCGCTGTCGCGCGTCTCGAGCCTCGCGGCCAACCCGCCCCACGACATCCACAGGCACGAGCACCCGCCCCACCCCGAGGAGCGCCCGAAGCGCATGGTCACCGAGCTCGAGTACACGACGCACCACCCAGATACGCCGAGCGCGACGAGCACGACGGCGCCGGACGGGTGCACCGAGGTCAAGGAGCTCGACGGGGACCTGGTGCACATCCCCGACGGGGGGCTGCGGGCGTGGCTTGTCGTCCTGGGCGCATGCCATATCCTGTTCTCGACCTTTGGCTTTGTGGTGAGTCGACCGAGCCGAGACCGAGCAGTGAGAGCGAGAGACGGGGCCTCGGCGTCGATCCGAAGGGGTTATTTGCGAGGGCGTACGAACATTGCGCAGATGTACACATGTACACACGCCGTCTGCGCGGACGCTGCATGTCTGTGCGCAAGGTCCCGCGCTCCGCGGACGCCGGCGTCCTGGGATACATGCCAACGTCATGGGACCCGGGGCGTGTTAGCGACACGCTGGTGGCCGCAGATGATGCCGCGACGCCGCGCCGCACGCCGCTGCCGAGTGGTGCCGAGCGCTCTCGGGCGCCGTGTCGTACGTCGGCTGTCTCCGATACGCACTTCCGGCGCTCCGCCCTCGTTCCGAACATGGCTGACGGCAGAACGCATGGGGCGTGTTCCAAGACTACTACAAGGAACACCTGTTCACGGACCGAACCACAAGTGACATGTGAGTGGCGCCCCGGCCGTGCACTGACCTGCAGCGGATGGATCGGCTCGCTCCAGTACATGCTGATCTACCTCCCCGCGCTGCCGATGGGGCGCCTCGTCGACCGCGGCCTGTTCCTGTACCCCTTCTGGGCTGCGTCGGTCCTCTACCCCCTGTCGATCATCCTCAACGCCGAGGTCAAGGAGTACTGGCAGGCGACGCTGTGCCACGGCGTCCTCTTCGGGTTCACCGCCGGCATCCTCTTCTGCCCCGCGATCGCCGTGACGTCCCAGTGGTTCCACCACAAGCGCGCGCTCGCCCTCGGCGTCGTGGCGTGCGCCTCCTCGCTCGGCGGCACCATCTTCCCCATCATCACGACCAACTGCCTCAAGCACCTCGGCTTCCCGTGGACGATGCGCATCTGCGGCTTCATCTGCCTGTACTGCACCATGTTCGCGTCCGTGACCCTGCGCAACTGCCTCCCGCCCAAAAAGGCCGCCGGCGGCATGTTCAACCTCAAGGCGTTCAAGAACCCCGCGTACTCGTTCTTCACGCTCGGCTCCTTCCTCATCATGGGTGGCCTGTACACGCCCCTCTCGTTCATGGACGTGCTGGGCAAGGAGATGGGCCTGGGCTCGTACGCGTCGTACCTCATCACGATCGCCAACGCCTTCTCGACGCTCGGGCGCATCGGCCCCGCCATCTTCGCGGACAAAATGGGCAGCATGAACCTCTTCATCCCCGGGCTGGTCGGGAGCATCGCCACGACCTTCGGCTGGCCCTTCGCCCACAACAAGGCGGGGATCACGGCGATCGCGGCGACCAACGGCATCTTCCAGGGCAGCTTTGTGTCGCTGCTTGCGCCGGCATGCGCGCACCTCGGCAACGTCGAGGACATTGGGCGCCGCTTCGGCATGGTCAACTCGCTCATGTCGTTTGGCGCGTTCCTCGCTGCCCCGGCGTCGGGCGCGCTCCTCTCCGCGACCGACTTCCACGCCGTGTCGTACTATGCGGGCGGGCTCATCATCCTCGGCACGGCGTGCTTTGTCGCCGCGCGCCAGTTCCACCTCCGCTCGCTGTGGGGCAAGATGTAGGGGGGAGTGGATGGCTCAGGAGAATCGAAAAGAGACGGGTAGAGGGGACCTTGTTCAACCAGGAGGATTCTTTGGCTTCACCGCCAGGCATGGCATCAACAATCTCGCAGCAAAAACATTGTATCAACAATTGTATGCATGGGTCATGGGATGGCGGAGGCGCTGGGGGTCGGAGGAGTAAGGCCATCCTAGAGAGCCTGGACGCACGAGCTGGTCCCGTTGACCTTCACGATGGAGAACTGCCAGCGCCGCCCAACTCCGTGCATCGTCGTGCTGCTGCGGTCCATCGAAGCGACACCATTCTCAGCCGACCCGCGTCACCGTGCACCTTGCCTCATGCCTCAGCCCTCGGGGAGGACTAGATATGCCCCCAACTACTGTATCCCAGGGACACCCAGCGAAGGCAACTGCCCGGCGGTCGACATGCCATCCGAAAATGGCGACACTTGTTTCCAGCAGTTCCCCACTCCCACCCCCCACGCAAGTCACTTCCAGCTGCTCCAGCTACACGCAGACAAACCACCCGGTGTCTGGCTCATCGCCCGGCCGCACATTGTCCGAGAAGGGCGGAAGGCACGAGGCCCGACGCCAGGCAGCGGCAGGAAGGAGGCTGTTCGCCGGGACCACACTGGCGCCACATTTAACCTGGACCATCAACCTCGGTGAAGGTCGGCTTCCGCGCAGAAGTACAACGCAACCCGTCCAATGCTTCTGAGCTGTCCCGATCAGAGTTGAAGCCCGCGGTGGCAGAGTCCGGACTCAATCCTGGCGCTGGTGGCGCTCCGAATCGAACTCAGCCCCACGTACTCCGACACCCCTGCCGCCAACGAAGCCCCGAGGCACCCTCTACGCTCCCCAAACGCTGCCGAACGCGCAGATGACGCCCGAGAGCCGGAAGGCGCGGAAACCAGTCTCTCACCGTCTCTTCACTAGTATATCGGTTAGTATATTCGCCTCTCAGTCGAGAGCTGTCCGACGCCGCTCTCCCGAGCGGTGGACATGACCGCGAAAGAGCAGGGTTCAACTCCCTGGTGGAGAACGAGGGCGTACACCCCCGCTTTTGATCGCTGGCAGGTGCGGCGGTGTTTTGTGTTGGTGGGGAGGGAGCGAGTAGATGATCAGCTGGGCGAGACGGGAACCGAGTGGAGCAACGCTGGCCACAGCGACACCCACGGGCCGCAGCAACAATCACTGGCTGGGCAGGCAGAGCATGTGTGTTCATGGACCTGAGTTGGACTGCTTGTGCGTGGCGCTCGGGGCGAGAGCGAGAACTCGTGGGAGGCAGGCGCGTGGAACTCCATTCACTGAGTTCGGACCTGCTCTCCGTTTCCCACCCACCCGTCTTCCAGCTCTACTTTCTACATCAGATCGCCTACCCCTCTTGCGGAACCAGCCATGCGACGTGCGGTCGGTGGTGAGACCCGTGGCAACACTCCAGGGCGACGCGCGAGCAGCCCCCTCCATTACTCGCTCACCATCCCGGGAGCCGCCCCGTTCGCCAGGTGAGTAGTAGGACGGACGCTTCTCCTCCTCTTCTGGGCGTGTGGACGCAGCAGCGCGCCCTCTCGCACTCTTTCAGGTCACCGGGGTGAACGTCTGAGACGTACTCTCGACCCGAAACTTGTCCAACATCCAAGGTCGCGTGGCGAAATGGCATCGCGTCTGACTACGACTGGTTAATCAGGAGATCGCGGGTTCGACCCCCGTCGTGACCTAGAGCACAGCGCGAGCTGAGCATCTTCTTTTGCCGTTTGCAGACGCGCAGAAGAAGGTTTTTCTGGGCGCCGATGTCGGCGGTCGATTGGCGGAAACGGCGATGGTTCCTGAAGGGTCGGTCGGCGACTAGAGTTTCGGCGTCCGCTCCCGGCGGCAGTGGCTACCGAACCTCCGCGGCCGCTGCCGGCGGCATCGGGGATGCGTCGCTTCTGGCGACTCGGAGTGGATGGAAGATGAGGTGAGCGCTGATCGCCCAGGCACATGCTGGGACAAACAAGCTGTTCCTGGCGATCCGAGCGTGTTCCCCGATTTCGGATTGTTCTGCCGCACTGACACACCACACAACGTTCGTCGATGCCATGAATACATGTTGTACAGATTATGAAGTGTCCTCGCTCTACGGTCTATACAGTTGCCTAGTAGCCAAGCTTGACGCGCTTGCGGGGCTTCTCGGGCACGGGGTCCGACGGCGGCGTGAGCACCTGGATGCCCTTGCGCACGCCGGCCTCGCGCGGCGACCGCTTGTCGACGGGCACACCGTCCGCGAGCCGCGTGACGACGGCGATAAAGTCGTCGACCGCGGCCGGCGACGTCTGGTGGTGCAGCACGCAGCGGTTGCTGCTGATGAAGATGGGGTCGGGGTGGGCCGCGAGCGCGTCGACCACGTCCTTGGTGCTGAGGCCGAGGGGCGACGCGTCAAAGAAGACCATGTTGGTGTCGACGGGGGCCGCGATCTCGAACCCCGCCGCCTCGAGGCCGTCCGCGAGGCGCCGGGCGAGCGCGTGCGTCCCCGCCAGCCGGGGGAAGTGGTGGGTGAGCGCGTGGTCCGCCATCGCGGCGAGCGGGCCGCTCTGGCGCCACCCGCCGCCGAAGGCCTTGCGGAACCAGCGCGCGCGCTCGATGAACGCCTTGGGCCCGACGATGGCCGAGCCGATCGGCGCCCCGATCCCCTTCGAGAGGCAGAGGGACGCGGTGTCGAACGGCTGCAGCAGGTCCGTGAGGACGGTTGTCACCTCCGTCTCGTCGGCGGCGTCGAGCCCGCGCGCCTCGACCTCCTTGGCCGCGACGTTCCACAGCCGCGCGCCGTCGAGGTGCATCCCGATCCCGTGGTCGCGCGCGAGCTCGCCGATCCGCACCACCTCGTCCTGCGGGAACACGGTGCCGCTGAGCGTGTTCTCGAGGCAGATGAGCTTGGTCGGCGCGATGTGGATGTTGGACCCGAGCTGCAGGCCCGCGCGCACGTCCTCGGCGGTGAGGTGCACGCCGTTCTCGGGCACGAGGCCGTGCGTCGTCGCCTGCGAGAAGAGCGCGATGCCGCCCGCCTCGAACATGTGCACGTGCGCGCGGTGGTCCGTGATGATGCTGTGCGGCGGCTGGTGCATGTGCGTGCGGATGGCGAGCTGGTTCGTCATCGTGCCGCTCGCGCCGAAGAGGCACGCCTCCTTGCCGCACATGCGGGCGATGCGCGCCTCGAGCGCCGCCGTGTCGCTGTCCTCGTGGTAGACGTCGTCGCCGCGCGACGCCGTCAGCGCCGCCACGAGCTGCGCGTCCGTTGGCATCGTGAACGTGTCGCCTGGGGTTAGTCTGAGCGTGGGCGATCTTGTGGCAGGTGGCGGGCTCGTGACGAGCCACTGCAGCGATGCATGGCGCTTGACGCGGTGGCGCCGTGCACGGCGGCAAGTGCGTTTCAACGGGCTGGAAACGGGACGCGTGTGCTGGTGCGGAATGTGTCCAGGCGGTCATGTGGCAGAGCTAGCCGCCGCGCCACCACACCGAACAACAAACGCTCATCTCCGACTCATGTCTCAGCCTGCTGAGCGAGGCTTGCCACCACGATGCTGTCCAAGCAATGCAGTGGCCCGAAGCCATGCAGCGCTGGCAACATTGAAGCGGCATCGAGGCGACTTCGAGCCTCCACTAACCCCATCGGTCTTCCACCACAGATCCCGATCTAGTGACTCACTCCTAAAGTCGCGGCTGGTCTTGTGCAGCTGCTCGACGTTCTTCTGCCCGCCCACCGCCGCCGAGATGTCGGGTGTCCGCTCGCGCTTCGAGGTCGTCATAGTAGTCATGTCTGTCTGGTGGGGCTTTCTTCTCTGCTACGCAAATATATACATGCCTCTCCCAGCCACAGCAGCACACGCAGCTGAGGGCTGGCTTAGCGATCTGGCGTGTGGCCAGGGTGACGGATCTTGCCGTATTGGCCATAACTACATCCGACCCTTGGCGCACCCCACACCGGCGACTTGTGACGCAGGCGCGCCAGTCCCAGGCGCAGGCTGTCCCAGATCTGACGCTGCGTGCCGATCCCTGGCTCGGCGAAGGGCGCTTCGCTACGCCTCGGCCCTGCCGGAGATGTGGGGAGGCCGAGTCGAAACCCAAACCCACGGCGTACGCCCGGCCTCGGCGATTTCTTGATTTCACTTTTCGACTCGTACTCCGGCGCGGAGAGTCTGAGTCGCATGGAACTTTCTGGCCCCCTGCGTCTGCATCTGTCTGCGTCTGCATCCATCTTGGGACTGTCTGTTGATCTGCGGTTCAATGAATCTAGAGGTGTTGATGGCCGATGGACGCCGGCGAAAGCGGCGCCTACTGATGTAGGCTAGGCTCCGAGCCGATAATATGCCATCGAAGATGGCCAAAGCAACTGTGGCCGATTTTGGGCCAGGTTTGGCCAGTGCCTGGCTGCATGGCCGAGACTCGTGTGGGGAATTTGCCATCGTCCTGGCCATGACGCGGCATGCTGTGGGCTGGGGCGTCTCGTGCTATGCTCGTGATCGTTCAGCTGCGTGACGTGGGGCTGTGGGGTAGTCGCTCTCGTCCGACGACTCGGGCCAGCGTGCGGAATGCGGGTCGTGCTGGGGGTTAGTATTCGGAGGGGTGGGTGCAGCTGACCACGACGACGAATTGCCACCCAGCCTGCGGCCTGTGTTGCGGGGATGGCTGTGCGCTTCGGGCGGCGCGTAGGGGTGAACTGCGGAAGGCTGTCGCTGCTAGATTGCCGTGAAGCAAGGGCGCTTCAAGGGGAGGCGCTGCGTCTGTCTGCGGAATGCTGTCGCCGCTGGATTATCGTGAAGCAGGGCTGGGACACGAGAAGGGCGGTGTGGTGTCTCCTTGAACCGGGTCGAGCTGTTGGCCGGCAACCAAGGGCTCGGGAACACGAGAAGAGACGAAACGCCACAAGCGAGATAGCAACCAGGCTGGGTCTTCATCCCCTTGGGGCGATACGTGAGGCTGGCCCACAAGTGGTACGACACGGGCCGCACAAAACTCCTTCGCACCGACGGCAAGTGGCGCGACACGGACCGCACACCCTCCGCACCGACGGCCAGTCGCACAACCCATGAATGCATGTCTACAATCTACTGCTCCTCCTGCGCCCCCTCCTCTCCCACCGTCGCGAGCGGTGCCGGCGACCCGGACCCCGCCTTGGCCGGCGACCGCGGCTCGGGGGCGGGCGCAAGCGCCTCGTCCAGGAACCCGGGCACCATGCGCTCGATGCGCGGCGCGCTGGCCGCCCACAGCTCCCGCTGCTCGCCCGTGCGCGTATCCGCCCCCGCCGGCGGCGGGATGAGCAGCTGCGACGAGTACATGACGAGCGCGAGGTTCTTGAGCGACTCGGACACCTCGTTCTGCCGTCAGCGCAACAGCAGATTAAACTCACAAGCATGTCCCGGTCGCCCTGCATGAAGCGCTCGAGCTTGTCGAGCACGCGCACGAACTGCACGCCGACGGCGTCGCACGGCTCCGTGAGCCCCACGACGTACTGGAGGAAGACCTTGACGAGGAGCGTCGCGGCGCGGAGGCGCATCTCGACGGCGCCGGCGTGGTCGCGCTCGTAGAGGGCGGGCTTGAGCAGCTCGTCGAGGACGGGGAAGAGGACGCGGTCGAAGATGATCGGCAGCGTCTGCCCGTCCGCGCTCATTAACTGCGGCGAGAGGAGCAGGCGCTGCAGGTACGAGACGGCGCGGTGGCGGATCTCGCGGTACCCGTTGACGCACTGCTTCGAGATGACGAGCAGGGGTGGGAGCCAGAACGCGGCGAAGGCTGTTGTCAGCTCATGGTAGGGGGCGTCCAGCTTACCATCACGCGGCGGCTTGCCGCTCCTCGCGATGAGCGCGGGGATCTGGTTGCGCAGCTCGTACAGGCTGTCGAGGGCCGTGAGGCCACGCTCGACGGTCGGGCCGAGCGTCGTTGCGACCGGGTTGGTGCCCCGCCGGCTGGGCTGGAGGCGCCCCGCGGCGGCCGCACCGGCCGCGGTCGCGAACTCGTCGAGCAGCGCGACGACACCGGCAAAGTTGTCGGGCGAGAGGCCCGGCTCACCGCCCGTCGCCATCTTCTGCACAATCGCCAGCGTGACCTTGGACGCCTCGGGGTGGGCGACGGTCGCGCGGAAGAGGGCGATGATGAGGCCCCACTCGGTCTGGCTCTTGACGACGCCCGAGTCCTTCTCGAGGATCTTGGCGACGCCCGCCATGAGCTGCTCGCTGACGGCGTTGAGCACGCTGGACGGGAGGGAGCGGAGCACGTCGAGCGCCAGGTATAACTGGTCGCGGAGGGCAGGCTGCTCGGACACGATCAGGCAGAGGCGCAGGAGGCCGACGACCGCCCGCTCGATCAAGAGCACAGAGTACGACTGGGCGCTGTTGAGGAGCGCCGAGATGTACTCGAAGATGATGGGCCACGTCTCGGCGATGTGGTCCTTGCCGCGCGCGGCGAGCGACACCATCATCTCGAGCAAGAACACGCATGCGGGGTCGTACGGCAGCTGCCCGTCGAACCGCTGCGGCCCATCCGGGCCCTCGCGCGGTTCGAGGCGGTGCGTGGTGCGCGCCTCAGCGAGCGACCGGATCGCCCGGACAGCGGGGATGAGCGCGTCGACATCCAGGGACAGGATCTCGGCGTACAGCTCCTCGAGCTTGCACGAGGCGAGCGAGTCGACAGCGACGAGCGCGTTCTCGATGTCCTCGTCCGAGACCTCGTTGGGGATGGCCTCGGTGGACGCGCCGTATGGCGAGAGGAGGTACGACGAGAGGGTGGACAGCAGGCCGCCGCCCTCGGGCCGGCGCTCGGGCACCGCTGCCGGAGTCGTGAGCTTGAGCGGGATGGTGGTAGTGCCCGCCAGGAAGTCCTCCATCTGCAGCATGGGCGCCGGCAGGAGCGAGTGCAGGAAGAGGGTCTGGAACATCTCAAAGATCTGCGTCCAGCCGGCCCGCACCGCGTTGCCGTTGCCGTTGGCGATGGTGAACAGCACAACAGTCGCAAGCTGCGAGCGGTAGCTCTGGCCGAAGCGGACGGCGAGAGGCGAAACGGTGATGGAGAGGTTGTCCCTCTCCGCGGTTGGGTAGTTGCCCATCTGGTACCCGTCCTCGGTCTCGTCGAGAAGCCCAGTCGCCGGCGCGAGGGACTGCACGATGCGGTCGAACACCTCGGGCATGTTGAAGTGCCCCGCTAGGGTCGCGCACTGCCGGAACCCGGTGATGGCGTGCTGGATGACATGCTCGTCGCCGGCGTTCATGGTGAACGCGTACGCAATCGCCCCGATGAGCGGCTGCCACGTGAGGCGGAACATGGCCTCGTCAAACTTGGCCGTATTGCACGAGATGGTCGCGCCGGCGAGACGCGTCCGCTGCATGAGCGACTTCCACGCATAGTCGAAGCCTGGCTGCCCGACATGCTCCTCCGGCAGGATGATCTCGTGTTTCCTGATCGACTCGTGGATGCCTGCCAGGTACTCGGGGTCAAAGTCCTTGCGGTCGTTCACGCCGCGCAGGTTGCGCTGGTAGTCCTCGACCGTCATGCGCTTGCGGTTCTGCGGGTTGTGCTGGTCCGTGTTGAGCATGATGACCGAGTACGCGAGGACGTAGGCTGCGTCCTGGGTCGCGATCTCGGGCGGGTGGTGCGAGAAGAAGTGCTCCGAGAACGTCTCGGTGATGCGGGCGATGGGCTGCGCCTCTCCTGGCAGCCGGAAGGTCTCGAGGAGCTCGCGAAGGGCGTCGGCAATCGACTTGCCGGTGAAGTCGAAGAGCCCGATGAACGCCTTGAGCAGGTCGAGGCGGTCTGGGTGGGAAATGTACTCGCCCACGAGCTTCTTGTCCAGCCGGGATGTGTTCCGCAGGAAGCGTGCAATGCCGCGCAGCTTGCGCTCCTCCTCCGTCCCAGGCCCGCTGTCTGGCACGATGATGCCCGACTCGAGCAGCTGCTGGATGCCGACCTTGGGCTTGACGTTGAACTGCGTGGTCCCGGTGATAAGGACAGCCTTGCGGCTCTTGTTGGTCTTGAGTTCGTCGACGGAGGGCGCGTCGGCGGGCCACTCCTCGTCGCCCTGCTCCAGACGGTTCGCCATCGAGTCGACGTACGACAGCAGGATCTCGAGGCAGAGGAGCTGCGAGCTGTCTAACCCCTCGAACATGGTCGAGCCGTCGGGCCGCGGCCCGGGCCCCGTGGGGTACACCCCGCGGGTGAGGAAGACCATGAGGCGCTCGAAGATGTCCTCCGAGTCGGTCGAGCAGTCAAAGTTGACCCAGCAGTCGACCATGAAGCTCGGGCGCGTGGCGATCTGCGTGAGTGTCTCGAGCCACAACTCCTTGCTCTCGGACGACATGGGCGGGAGCATGGCGTAGGGCTTGGGCGTCGAGGTCTGGGGGGAGTCGGCCCCAGAGTGGTCGGACGCGGTCTCGCTGGCGTAGGGGCTGGGCGAAGCCGGCCGCGACAGATCCCGGAGGTGCGGAGGGAGAGGGGTGGGGGCGGGCGGCGTGAGCCGGTCGACCAGGTAGGAGAGGAAGAGCTCCAGCTGGAGCTTGAGGTGGGGCAGAAGGGTCGCGAACAGGGAGGACGTGGTGCGCAGCGACGACTGCAGGATCACGGCCTGGTCGGAGCGCGTAAGCTGGAAGAGGTACCGGCACCCCTCATCGCGCACGCCCTCGCGCAGCTCTGGCCAGTGACCGATGCCGGACCCGCCGACCTCGAGGGCCGAGTTGAGCACTGCGAGCGCGGACAGCCGCATCGTGTCCGTGTGCGCCTTGTCGTTGGGGTTGAGCAGGGCGATGAGGACGCGCAGGAGCTCAAGCATGGTCGGCAGGCCGTACGGCGCGAACTGCGGAGGCCCGTCTTCCCGGTGCGACTCCTTGCTCGCCTTGCGCGCCGTGTCCTCGGACGTGCGGGGCGTTTTCTTCTCCTCGGTAGCGTCCTCCTTCGCCTCGCGCTCAGCGCTACGGCGCTCCTCCTTCTCCTTCTCCGCGCTGCGGCGCTCCTCCTTCTCCTTCTCGACGCTGCGGCGCTCCTGCTCCCGCTCGCCGCTTGTGCGCTCGGCCGACCGTCGTGGCGCAGCCGTGTTGGGCACGTTAACAGTGTCCTTGACGGCGCTGACGCGGCTGCGGAGCGCGCGCTCGACGTCCTCGGGGCTGAGTGTCCGCAAGCGCAGGAAGCACGCGCGCGTGATGGCCTGCACGCAGATCTGGGCGGTGCCGCGCAGGCCGTCGCTGAGACGCCCGCGCGCGAGCATGCCGAGCCCGACCTCGAGGAGCTCGCAGACGCCCTCGTCGCCAATGTGGTCGATGAGGCTCTGGGGCACGCGCCCGCTCCCATCTGGAAGCACGGGGACGGTCATGCTCTCGATGACGCGGAGGAGGCGCAGCAGCACGAGCTCGTCCTGCTGCGGCGAGGACGAGGGGAAGCGGCACGCGGCCAGCGCCTGCGTCACGTGCACGAGGGCGAGCTGGAGGGGCGAGGCGTCGCCGAGCGCCGGCGGCAGGGTGGGGGGGAGGTAGAGGGGGAGGACGTGGAGGACGAGGTGGTGCAGGCTGACGAGGGCGAGGGAGGTGATGGGGCCCGAGGTGAGGGGCGAGCGGACGATGGCGAGGAACGGCTCGAGGACCGCGAGCGGGTCCAGCGTCGTCACGTCTGGGATTAGCTGTGTCGGAGAGGGGCTCACCAGTGACGCCGGTGAGCGCGCGCCGGAGGGCGACAAAGTTGCCCATGAGGTCGCCCTCGTCGTCGCGCCGCCGGCCCACGCCCATGGGCGTGCCGGCGCGCCTGTTGCGCGAGAGCTGGGAGGGCAGGCCCGAGGACGCAAACGTCGAGGCGGGGACGGACGACGACCAGCGCATGTTGCGCCGCATGGCCGAAGTGACCGTCTGCACCTCCTGCAGCAGGAGGGTGACGGGGGAGAGGTCGATGTGGCTCATGGCGGGCGCGGGGGTGTAAGGAGCGGCGTGGGGCCGTAGCCCCGTTTCAAGGATGGGTGGGTGGGGGACGGAGGACGCGTGCGGCGCGCGTTGGTGGGTCGGGCGCGCGGGTGGTTGGAGTGGTGGTGGATCTTTGGCGACGAGATTGAGATGAATACCGGGCCGAGATGGTGCCACGCCGGATGACACGGACACGGTGGAGGAGCGGAACCAATTGGGCTCGGCATGGGTGGGGATGGATACCCAGTCTTCTTCTTCGCCCCCCTCAGATAACAGGACCCAGGTCGTGTCTGGGGCCAGTGTGGGTGTTGGCGAGCGCGGTCGTACAACTACAACATAACCCCCGACACCGAAGTCGAGGAGTGACATGGCCGAGACGAGGCCGGGTGGGTGGTTGAGAACGACGGCGGGCGGCTCGGGCTTATGACGCGTCCGACTGATGGCGCTGATGCGCTGGCATCTGGGACGTGACCCCCACATCACTGTGGCTCGTCCATCAGCCACGCCGGCTTCCAGCGGCTCACCACTGCGGTGCTGGTCCCTCCACCTCCACTCTACATTGTGCTGTGCAGCAGTGCCAGCGGGCGGACACTCAAAGGACTCACGGCTGCTGCTGACGTGTACTCGACTAAGATTAGACATCACAACTACGAGGCGCCAGCGCCGGTTATACTGCACTACAATTATCACACTTAGCGTCCATGCTTACGCGCCGGGCACGGGCTTCCAGTCGTCGGTAAACACCTGGTTCGGGTTGGGGTTGGACGCGTCCTCGCTCGCGCTGCCGTCAGCCCCGCCAGCCCAAGACTCACCACTTCCACAGCTGCAGGTCCCACGAGCTGTCGTCGTTGGGCGTCCACCCGTCCCGCACGTCCATGCACCACCCCGACGGCATGTGGTCGTACGGGCTCAGCCACTGCTGGTCCATGAGGCGGTACGCGGCGGGCCCGCTCGCGACGTCCTTGCGCCACACCTGCGTGTTGCGCCACGTCTCGTTGGCCGTGGCGTGCACGCACTCCTCGAGCGTGAGGGGCAGGCCGTCGGCCCACTGCGACCCTGGGGTTAGCACCGCAGGTCCGAGGAGGCGAGGAGCAGGAGCAGAGGGGAGGACTCACAGTCAGTGCCCGCCGAGAGACAGAGGCTTGTGTTCGCCACGCGCAGGTGGTGCGCCTTGTCGATGCCCGCGCCGGCCAGGTTCCAGCCGGGGAACGCGGCGGACGACGTGCAGTTCTCGGCCGTCGCGCCGTCGCCCGCCTGCGCGCCGGAGGGCGCGACGCACCACGCGTCCTTCTTGAGCGTGAACCCCACGTCGACGACGACGCGCGGCAGGCGGGCGGGGCGCTCGCGCGCGCTGGCCGCCAGGGCGAGGAGGAGGGCGGCGGCGAACATGGAGAACAGAGAAGGAAGGAGCGTGTTGAACGAGTGTGGAGCCCGGGCGAGCTGTACGGAGAGAACTGAGGAAGAGGGTATCCACACCCGGGCACCCGTTATATCAGCAGCACGGTGTTTGTTGATCTGCAGCAAGCTTAACAGGCGAGATCAGACCCAGCTGGGCCTTGACGACGCCCGCGCCCCTGCCGTTCGGTTCCCACCTTCGGACGATTCGCTGGTGTTCTGTCCACCAGGCCAGCCTGATGCAGCTGCAGGTGGCCTGGACTGGACGATCCGGCAGGAGGCAGGCACGTACGTTGCGGCCCCTGCCGTGTCAGGTGACATCCGACGCGCGCGACGCGTCCGACATGCCGCTCGTGTCTGTTTTCAGCTCTCTCTGGGCATGGGAATGGTCTCTTTTCAGCTCTGTCTGGGAATCGGCATGGGGCACCGGGGGATTGAGCGACGGCTCCTGCGCGCCTCTGGTGCCTCGGGGCTGCGGCATGCGCCCGAAACAATGTGGGGAACCTCCTTCCGCGCCCATGAGGTGGCGCAGACCCTGCCGGCCCCATGTCAGTCGCCGCGTTTGATGGCGCTGGAACTGCACTGGAGGCGCTGGAACTACACTACAGGCGCGGGACTTCTGGGTCGTCAAGTGTGAGCTTGTTTGAGCGGCCGACGGCGGTTGGGCGCTCTGGGTAGTAACCCACGCGCGACACCCAGCTTGACCCAGCCTACTGACTCTGAGCGCCCTCGGCCATACCGGGCGTGCCATTGACACAGATCAGTAGTATTTCGGCTGGGACAAGACGCAGTTGTAGAGCGGTTGCGTATTCATGTTGGGACATTGCGTCGCTGAGTCGCCGAGGTACTCAAGGAACGGCAGCGTCCATATCATGAGCTCGGAGGCCTATTCCATGGCCGGCACCGAGGCACACACGCCCTTCCGGCCCCGCGTTGCCATGTGTCATTGGTATCCACCATCCACGGTCCCGAGTGTGGAAACTGGGCCCACGGCTTGGGCGACCCCGATTGGCGTGCACCTCGGCAGATCGGCAGCCCGCTTGTCACCTGGCGGCCTCCAGCGAGACGGGGCCCCAGTGTGAGCAAGCCGTGTGAGCAGTCAACAGCAGAATCAGCTCCATGTAGACATCATGCATCACTGCAGGTTCTCCGGCCCAAAGCTGAGGGGCAGGAGCTCGCCGAGCGTCATACGCACCCCCACCCCCTTGTCCATGCTGGGCCAGGGGCCGCCCGCCGCGATACTCCCGACCGGCTGGCCCTCAAAAGCCGCGCTGACGATGTACACGGGCACGTCGAGGGCGCAGAACTCGCGCAGCACCTGCCGGCAGATCCCGCAGGGGCTCGTCGTGGGCGCGGGCACGTCCGACACGACCACGACGGCGCGGACGCGGCTCCCGCCCTCGGACTGGGGTGAGCTAGGGCACAAAAGGTAGCCGAGGGGAGGGAGAGGATAACAGGTAGATGTCAGGGAGGGTGGGAGAGGACGAGGAGCTGGGCAATACTCACGACCATCTTGGTCACCGCCGTGCGCTCGGCACAGATCCCACCGCCTGATGTCAGCTGCAGAGATAGCCATAGCTCACCATAGCTCGCGTTCTCGACATTGCACCCCCCGATGGGCCCCACGTCCGTGAGGAGCGCAGCGCCGACGCTGGCGTCAGCTTTCTGGTCACGGTCACCCGTCACACCGCGTATGTCACGCGCGGGACGCACCGGAACTTGGAGTAGGGCGCGTAGGCGCGGTCGCGCGCTGCTGTCAGCTACACAGTTGGCGCTAGCTCACTCTTAAAGGCGAGGGCGATGAGGTCGTGCAGCTGCTGTGGGTCCATGGCGGAGTGGGTGGCAAGTTGAGAGCGAGCTGCGAGCTGTTGAGATGTTGGAGGAGTGGAGGTTGATGTGGTGGAGGTTGGTTTCCCACGGCTGACGCGGGTGCCCCGGAGTGAGGTCTCGGCCCTCGCTCGGCGCCCCCCATCACCCTGGTGTGTTCCTGAACATAGGCGAGGGAATCTTGCGCACGTGCGGTACTTCCGCCTCTCACACCTCACTCCGCTCCTGCCACTTCTCTCTCTCGCCACCTACCTTACGCACAGATACTGCTCTACATCTCCCCCCCACTCCCCGCGCCCCCCCACTCGTCTCACCTCATCGCATCTTGCATCCTCCCTCACCGCAACTACCATGCGCCGCCGCCCATAACCCATCTCCTCCAACTCTATCCCACCGAATTAGCCATCTCCCGCCATGAAGTACGGCAAGGAGTTCCAGCACATCCTCGACGCCTCCGACTTTCCCGACGACTGGAAGACGAGCGCGATCGAGTACCGCAAGGTAAGCGCCCGATCGATCGGCGGTGCCCCGCTAACCCCAGCTCAAGAAGCTGATCAAGAATGTCCAGGCCGAGCTCGAGGGCATGGGCCTGTCCCCGGCCGTGCTGCGCCAGCTCCTCGTGACGGACGAGACGCGCCCGCCCGGCCCCAGCCGCAGCAGCACGGGGCTGTCGGACCCGTCGTCCGAGCCCGAGGTCTTCGAGTTCGAGTTCGACCCCGCCGGCCCCTCGTCCCCGAAGGAGGTGCAGCTCGACCCCGTGTTCGACGGGGAGGACGAGGAGACCCCCGCGCCCCACCGTTTCCGGGTGCGCATGCTGTCCGAGAGCGAGCCGGGGAGCCTGGGGACGTCGCCGGCGCCCATCAGCGTCGCGGACCTCATGATGAGAGGCGAGCGCGGGCGGTCCGCGTCGCCCATGTCCACCTCGCCCGCGCGGATGGAGAGCCCCTCCGGCCTCGGAAGGGTGGTCAAGGCCGACGGGGTGACGGCGCAGTACGTGTTCACGGGGGACGAGAGCAGCCCCGTGCCCCAGATCCGGCTGAGCGTGCTCGCCGACTCGTACCCGATGAGCCGGTCGACCTCTGCCATGTCGGGCAGCACGCGCGACAGCGACACGGACCCCACGGACCAGACGGACACGGAGAGCGACATCCTCGAGATCCCACACGAGCCCGAGCTGCCCGCGTCGCCCGCGCTGCTCAAGATGCGCACCGCCATGTCGCCGATCTGGGCGCTCGCCTCCGCCGGCCAGGCGGCGCAGGGCATGGCCGAGCTGAACCTCGGCGAAGCTGCTGCGCCACGGCGGCGAGCCGATGTGGAGGTGGACTTGGACGCCACACCAACAATGAGACCGTTTAGCGGCCGCCCACCACCGGCAGCAGTCGACATTGGCGCCGCAGCGATCACATCAGCGGACAGCTTGGCGCTCGGCACATCCCCCGAGCCGCGCGAGTTCATCATCCCCCTCCAGTCGGACATGGCGTTCTTCAACGTCCTCACGGCGGCGCTCACCTCGCTGTCGCAGTTCCACGCCGCGCAGCAGGCGCAGTTCCACGCCGACGTCGAGGCCCTCTGCCGCTCCATCAGCGAGAGCATCACGCCGGGCGACGGGGTGACGGTGCTCCCCACGCCGCTCAACTCTGGCCCGGGCACGGTGACAAAGTACGAGTACAAGAGCTCGACGCCGAGCCAGAAGGACCTGTATGCGTGGCGGGACATCTTCGCGCTGTGGGTCGAGAGCGAGATCTTCGAGAGCTCGAGCGAGCGCACGCGCGGCGAGCGGACGGTCGACGAGGCCGAGCGCCGCCTGCACGCCTTTGCGGCCGAGGTCGTGCGTCGCGGCCTCGGCGACCGGCGCACGATCCGGGGCAAGAAGACGCGCAAGGCGTGGGACGACTTCCTCAAGCTCAACGTGCGGTTACTCGACCTCAAGCGCTTCCAGATGGCCAACATTGACGCGGCGCGCAAGATCCTCAAGAAGCACGACAAGCGCACGGCGCTGACCGCGAGCACGGGGCTGGCGTCGTTTGTGCGCAGCACGCTCGCGACACACGTCGACAAGGACGGCAACGTGAGCACGTGGACGTTCTACAACACGAGCCTGCCGCACGTCCTGCTCGCGAGCATGACCGAGACGCTGCTCCCGATCCTGCCGTCGCTCGACGACTTTGCGTGCCTGATCTGCATGTCGATCGCGTTCAAGCCCATCCGCCTGACGTGCGGGCACCTCTTCTGCGTCCGCTGCCTCGTCAAGATGCAGCAGCGCGGCAACGACAGCTGCCCGCTGTGCCGGAGCAACACGGTGCTGCTCGCCGACCGAGGTACGTCCAAGCCCGGGTGTGCTGACCCCAGCCTGCCTCGATGTCACCCTGATGAACTTTATGAAGGACTGGTTTCCGCGCGAGGTGCGCGCCAAGCAGCTCGAGGCGACCGCCGAGATTGCGCGCGAGAGCCTCGAGGACGCCGCGGGCGTGCGCCCCACCGAGCGCGACAAGGCGTGCGTGATCATGTAGACCCTATAATACATGTACAACATTACTCGGCGTCGCCGTCCACGCGCTCGAGGCCCTGCATCATGCCCATGGCCTTGACGAGGAACGGCTTGAGCTCGCACAGCTCCATCGGCGTGAGATTTGTCACCTGGGGTCAGCCCAGCTTGGGTATAGCCCACCTGCAGATAGTTCCCCCGCATCACGCCCTCGCTCTGCAGCCCCATGCGGATCTTGGCCGCCCGCATCTCCCGCAGGTCCTTGAGCAGCGCGCGCACCTGCCCCGGCTCGGTGAGGTCGTCCCCCGCGACGTCGAGCAGCACCTTGCCAACCTCGAAGAACCGCCGCGGCAGCGGCTCGAAGCTCTCGCTCTGCTCGCGCTCCTCCCGGAGGAGGAGGGTGAGGGGTTCTGGCGTCAGGAGGGGTGGGGGGGGGGGGGGGGGAGACTTACCCACCGCGAGCCACGCGGGCGGCACGATGCGGCACTTGCGCTTGCGCTTCAGGCTCAGCGCGAGCCAGAGGGGCACGCGGGCGCGCGCGGGCGGCACGAAGGGCCCGTACACGCCGCTGAGGAGGCGGACGCGCGACATCGAGAACAGGGGGACGATGGAGACCGTGTCCTCCTCCGCGAGGAAGGTGAGCTCGTCGGGCGTGAGCCCGGCCTGCAGGGCTTTTGGGAGGGCCATGGGCGTTGGGTGGGGTGGCGCCTAGCCGTGGTTGGAGAGACTAGAGGACGGAGAGGAAAGGAAAGGACAGATCGGACAGAGAGAGAGAGAGAGGAAATCAACATGAAGCTCAAGCCATCAGCCAGGCGCGTCTCGACGCGTTCCTGGCGCTGACAGTGGCGGAGGCGCACAAGCACACACTCCACACTCACCCAGGGACCCCACCACGTGGCGGCGGCATTGATTCCGGACGATCCTTGTGTCAGGGTCGCAGATAGAGTTGGTCGTCGTGACAGCTCCCCCCAGTCCAGCACATCGCTCTTCTCTCAACTAGTCTCACTCCCGTCTATCCGCATCTTTTCTTCCCGTCCACTCGCTCTGCACTACCGTTCGCCTGGAGCGACGCAAGCTCACTCACGACACGCCAAGTCGGCACGACACGCCAAGACGGCGCGGCGCCTCCCCTCCACCTTCCACCCAATTCAGTATGGAGAAGAAGAGCGACGACCCGCGGCCGGCGCCCGCCGAGCGCCCAGTATTCGGTAGGCTGCAGGACGGCGGCGCTGACCCCAGGCCTGTCCCGGCGCGTGTGGTACCTCCTCGGCGGGTGTCTGGGGCTGATGCTCTTCTCGCGTCTCATCTTCCGTGAGCACCTCCCCCCTCCTCCTGCTCCCCCCTCCCCTTCCCCCCCCCCCCTCCACCCTCCTCTCCCCCGCCCGCCCGCCCCGCTGACCACAGCCTCATCCTCCTCCTCCCTCTCGGGCCACTACTCGACGTCGCGGGGGCTGCTCACCGCCGCCGACTACCTGAATGCCTCGGCGTCCGAGCCCGCCCCCTTCGCCTTCTGCCCCGACTTTGGGCCGGGCGACAGCGTCGCCGCAAAGCGCGGGCAGGTCGCGCTCCTCAAGTCCCGCCTGCACACGGGGACGGGGGCGCGCGCCCAGCGCCTCATCCACAAGGCCATGACGGGACAGCCCGTCACCATCTCGGTGCTGGGCGGGAGCATCACGGCGTGCCACGGCGCGGGCGACGACCCCGTCTCGCCCCGCTGCTGGCCGTCCCGCTTCTTCGAGTGGTGGAACACCGTGTTCCCCCACCCCTACAACCAGCTGTACAACGGCGCGGCGCGGCTCACCGACTCGTCCTACTTTGCCTACTGCTCCAAGCACCACATGCCGGACCACGCGGACCTCGTGATCCTCGAGTTTGACGCGAGCGACCCCAACGACCCCATCTGGATCAACCACTTTGAGCTGCTCGTCCGCTCGATCCTCACGCGCCCCGAGCAGCCCGCCGTCATCCTCCTCGGCCACTTTGCGCCCCAGGTGCTCGTGCAGAACGGGTTCACCGGCCCCGAGATGCTGCACGACATTGTCGCGCAGTTCTACGACGTGCCCCACATCTCCATGAAGGGCGCGCTGTACACCGACTACATGTCCGACCCCGAGGGCACGCGCCAGTCCTACTACAGCGACATGGTGCTGGCCTCGCCGGCGGGCCACGAGCTTCTCGCCGACCTGCTGATCAGCTACTTCCAGGGCCAGATCTGCGCGGGCTGGGCGACGACCATGGGCCACGCCTTCGACGTGCCCTACATGGGCGCGGGCCAGTCGTCGGGCGTGAACCCGCTGCTCAACGTCGACGCGGACGACCTCGAGGCCCAGGGCGGCGGCCTGGCCGCCAAGGCGCGCGCGATGAAGGTGCCCGCCGCGCGCCTCGCCAACCGCCCCTCGGACATCCTGACGTTCCGCGAGGTCGAGCCGTTCTGCGTCATCGCCAACGAGATCGTCAACCCCATCCCGCCGAGCCACTTCTTCGGCTCGGGCTGGCAGACGTACAAGCCCGTCAACGAGGGGCCCGAGGCCAAGAGCTACTGGTGGTCCGAGGTCGGCGGGAGCCGCATGCGCACCCAGATCAAGGTCGGCGCGGGCGAGGTCGCCATCTACTACCTCCAGCACCCGAGCAGCACGGCGAGCGGGCGCGTCGCGTGCTGGGTCGACGACGACTTTGCCAACCGCTTCGAGCTGAATGGCATCAACAAGAATGTCGGGCAGCCCACGCCCACGCTCACGATCATTGCCGAGGGCGTCGAGGCCGGCGAGCACTACGTCGAGTGCCTCATGCTCGGCAAGGAGGGCGCCAAGCTGCCCATATTCAAGATGTTGGGAGTGTGAGTTGCCCCGCCGCGACATTGCTGACAACCAGGTTCGCGACCTAGGCGTACACCCAGCACCACACTTACCATAGACTCCATCTGCATCCGTAGTCCTGTGCCCATCATGGCTTGACAATGTCCCGTACATGCATTGGGTTTTCGTTCGCGCGCGAGAGTAGCTGTTAGATTCGCGTTCGCCCTCGCAACACCGGCTCATCACAAGTCAGTCACATCCCGTCTATCGTCTAGCGACTCGCGAGCACGACTCCATCGCGCTCAGACCAATCTATAAACACGAAGGCGGGGTGATGCAGGACGTCTGGTGGTACAAACGGAAACATGAGATATCGTGGTCCCCGGGGGGCCAGCCGCAGGACGAGCGCCTGGCGAGTGGGATCGTTGCTCCGCGCGGGACGAGCGAAGTGATATAGAGTATTAGATCAGAGGGGTGGTAGCAGCTGGTGTATAGGTATGATGGCGCGGCTTGTCGTTACATGAGGACACAGACGGGGCCCTTCTTGCGGGAACTACTGCGGCGGTTGGGGTTGACTAGAGTCAGCAAGAGCGGCGAGCTCGCGTCCGTGGGCATTCGCCCATTGCTGCTTGACACTCACGGACCGTCCGGATCGCCTGGTCAAAGACCGTCTTGAGCCCCACCTGCGTGAGCGCAGAGCACTCGAGGTAGCGGGCTGCGCGGATGTCGTTGGCCATGGCCGCGCCCTGCGAGTACTGGATGGGCGCGGACCGCCGCTCGCGCAGGCGCTCCAGCGCCGCGGGGTCATCTCTGAGGTCGAGCTTGGTGCCGACGAGGATGATGGGCGTTCCGGGTGCTGCTGTCAGTTGAACACCCTGGCTCGACAACTCACAGTGATGTTGGATCTCGGGGAACCACTTGGTGCGGATGTTCTCGAAGGATGCGGGCGAGACGACCGAGAAGCAGAGCAGGAAGACGTCGGTCTGGGGGTAGGACAGTGGGCGGAGGCGGCTGGCTGTCAGCACCTACACCGGCAATCAGGGGGATGTGACGGTAGAGAAGGCGTACACGGCGCGCCGATCCGTCGCCGAGGTTCTGCGACGCGGTGGATCCGGGCCCCGAGAGCACAGAAGCACCGCCTGTCCTCGCAGACGGCATCGCTATCGCGCTCGGTGGCCAGCGGCGATCGGCCCGCGGACTCGGACTCACTCGTAGTCTTCCTGACCGGCCGTGTCCCACAGGCCGAGCTGGACGGTCTGGTGGTCGACAATGACCTGGGACGAGTAGTTGTCAAAGACGGTGGGCACGTATTCGCCGGGGAAGGCGTTAGTCGTGTAGCTGATGAGCAGGCAGGTCTGGGGTGAGCGCGCGCGGGCGGGGAAGGGGGAAGGCTAACCTTGCCGACCGCACCGTCTCCTACAACGACGCCTGGGGTTAGCTTGGGACGAGGGGCGTGGGAGAGGGGCGACGCACATTTGATGCTCTTGGGGGGAGCGGTGGCCATGGTGATGCTGGCCTAGAGTGCGATGCGTGGCCACCGAGCGATGCTGGTGGTTGGGAAGGGGTCCGTGCTCGAGAGCCGATGGCGTGTGGTGGGCCGTTCGTTAGGTGCGTAAAGGCGGCGGGGAGTGGATGTGGGAGTGGAGTTTGGGGGTGGGGATGGATGGGTGAAGGTGCGAAGAAGTGTGAACGAGTTGGGGTGCGAGGGAAGGAAGGCGAGGGGGGGAGCGTCAATGTCGTCGAGGGCGCGTGTCGTGTCGGTCGAGCAAGAGGCCTGAACGCGTGGAGGGGGAGGGGGAAGGGGGAGGTCGAGCGATGCTAGATGTCCGAGTGCAGGGAATGATGAGACGACGCGAGCAACGAGGTCGGAGAGGGTGGACAAGAGGAGTGGAGGAGTGGAGAAGTGGAGAGAGCGGTTGCAAGTGACGGAGAGGGGTGGTAGAGTGGTGAGGAGGTGAGGGAAGGTGGGTGGGTGCAACGCGGCGTCGTTGAACGCACGCTTGGGTGAGCCACCGGGTCAGCGGGGGTGTGCGCCCTACGGCCTACGGTGGTACGGTGGTGGGCTGGGTAGCTACGGTGGGATTGTTGAGTGGGTTGCAGGGTCAAGGCTGTATGCTGGCCCACGGATGGCACCCCCTTCCCTCAGTCTTCACATTCACCCTAGCACCTCTGAGATCATTTTGCTCCCGCCTCTCCTCTGATGCCTTTGCATACCTCTGGTCCACAAAAGGTCAACCTTTCCACCTTTGACCCATTAAACCCTTTGCCTCACGTGGCTAGACCCCCTCTCACCCCGCCTCGCGTCTCTGCAGCTTCAGTTCAAATGCCTCATACCTCGACACCCTCTTGGCTCATCCCATCCCATCTCTCCATCTCCTGCATTCTTGTACATCTTCTCCTTCGACTCCTGCATTCCTGCCACTCATGGCCACACACAGTTCAATGCATCCCCGCGTCCTAGTCCATAGCCCCCGTCCATCGTGTGTTCGCGCTCATCCGAACAGCGTCTTAGGGGATTAGGTGGGGGCGGAGGCGGGCAATCTGGGCTTCAACGACCTTCATTCGGGTGGGAGGGTTGGCCGACAGCACACCCGCAAACTCTATTCCATGCCTGACTGAGAACCGCTTGGCAAGCCGCCTCCTACTTCCGTACTTCCACCTCCGACCACCGTTAATAGCGTGAGCTTGGGGCACCGCGATCGCATCGTCCAAGGCGAACTACGCGACGTCGGGACCTCCGACCGCACGGCGCGCACGGGCCTCACGTGTCGACATGAGTTGCCGCGTGCCGCGGACAGTGCGATCGGGGCTACAGCTAGTGCGACATGGAATGAGGATGACGCGCGATCCCCGGAGCGAGTATGGCCCGGTGTCGTGCAGGCATGGCCCAACTCACCCGGCACAATTGGCAGAGACGGTGACGGGAGTGAATGGCGAGGGCGGTGAGGATGACACGGCGTGCTCGCCCAGCGGCCAGGTGGGGGCGGACTAGAGTCCCTCCGGAGTCTACCTGAACGGCAGTCACCCTTGCGCTTGGCCGCCGGACGGCGAGCAGAATGGTCCAGTCGCGGGCAGCTGATTCCCAAGAACAGCACATCCCTGCGTGAGGCCATTGTCTGCCCAGGGGTGCAGGAAACGTGGGGGAGCATGTGACGTCCAGTCGTACTTCCAGCGTCGAAGTATGGCTCCCACAGTGGGGGAACACTGTGCGCAAACTCAATCTCGGGGCTGGAGCATGGGCGCTGGTCGACGTACTACAGCGCACGGTTCAGAGTTTTGTGTCGGGCCTGCCGGGAGACGTGCAGGCACACGTGTGCGAGCAACTCTGGTTGGCGAGGGCGGCGCAACTGTTAGGCGGAGGTGGCAGATGTTGGGAGTGGCATGGTGTCGCCGCGGCGCTGGCCTGCGAAGTACTCGCCTGTGCGGGTGTCAGACCCAGGACGAGACCGGCACTGATGAGGAGCGCTGACTCTAGGTGAGCGGAGTCGCACCCATGTTAGACCCTCCTCCACTCCGCGCAGCTTCCCGCACCCACGAAGTGCGCGTCCCGCCCTTCCATGAGGGCGGCAATAGGGAGGCCAAGGGCCGTGGGAACGGGAGCTCGGCCCGCATTGTTCTGTCCAGCTGTTGCAGATCAGTCATGTGGAGATAACAACTCGGGCTGCAATCTAGGGTCGCGGCGTGACGGAGGCGGGCGACGCTCATGTATGTTCCCAAGCTGGTAAACTGGAACTGCCGTGCGTGTCCGAGTCTCGGAGTGGGCGTCGTGCGCCGCGTGGCTGAGGTCCGACGTGACAAGCCTCCGACAGAACTATGATGGGTACAACCTTATGCTTAACGGCGAGGCTGTAACAATTCAGTCCCAGCTCGCTACATACAGTGGTCGCTGGCAACTACAGTACATGAGAAGCGACAGCGCCAGCCTCATTGCGATGCAGCCGCCAGCCACAAGGTAGTGGTTCGCGCCATCTGCCCTCATGACAGACGCCACGAGCCACGGACGCCACACTCCCACATCCACACGTCCATCGCCCACTCGCACGCCCAACCGGCGCTCCGGAATACGACACGCCAAGCCAGCGTGAGAACGTCATCAGCCCACGCCATCAGCCCACACCATCGGCCCACGCCATCCTGCTCACGAGACCATCACTAGATCTCTACTCTAGTCCGCAGTGGCGCGTCTCCGTGCCCGGCCCGCTTACAGCATCGTCCCGGGCACGGCACGGCAGCGGACCTGCGGCAGCGGCAGCGGCCATGGCACGATGCGTTGTGCTCGCCGCCACGGCACCACGGCCGCGCTGCGGACAACGGCCGACAGACCTGGGCGGTGCAGACGCGTCGCGGAAGGTGCCTGGCACCGGTGACTACCAGGCACAGTGCGCGCACCCCATTTCTGAGCCGCGCCGGGACGTCTCTCATCTCGACGCGGTATCTCTCGACACGGTAGACGTTCTCAGCAGAGAACAAGACCATCCGGGGACTTTTGTGTAATCTGCGCGTCTCCCGTGCCGTTGCTTCCGGTCCCCCGGTCCCGTACCGGCTTCCCGTGCGCCACCGCTTATGACTACTCGAGACGGCGGCGACGCGCACGCCACCGCGTCAGCGCGCACGATGGACGGCCGACGACGCGAGCGGGAATCGGCTCGCGGCTCGGGTCATGTGGACGCGTCCCCGGCTCGAAAGGCAGGAGATCAGCAGAGGGGATGACGTCGCGCGCAGTGGAACGTCCGGTCGGATGGGCGTGATCGCCAGCTCGTGCACTGGTGTGCGCCGGCCATAGCCAGCATTCCTGGCGGGTGCGTGCATGCTGTAAATGTCATGAACAATCACGGACGAACGGACAGGACGCGTGTGATGAGCAGGAGCGTCGAGCACCCGCACACCGCCCTCGTCGCCGGTGCCTCCAAGCGCGCCCAATGTACCATCTGCCCCGGGCCAGGCCCAGCCGACCAGCAGGTGGAGGCGTGCGACGCCCGCGTCCCGCTGGAATCCCTGCTCCCTACCCACGGAGCGAACGAGGACCGGAAGCCCGCCCAACCCGCGTGCCATGTCGCTGCTGTGCGCCAAGTGCGCTGCCATTCCTGCAATCCTCCGGCCCGAGGACAAGGTTGCACGCTACGATCGGGCCCTGTCCTCGTGCAATGTTGGCGGCTAGGCGACGACAGTCGTAGTTGGTGGTACTGTCGTACGCTACCGACTTGCTCTCGTCATCGCTCCGCTAGTCCGGAGGTGGCTGCTGGCTGACGGCATAGCGCGTCCGAGACCCGGTGGCGTTGCGGAAGCGGTGGCGTTCAGGCGTACACCCACCCTCCACTATTCATTCTACTTGTTCGGTGTGCTCGCAGACCAGATCTGGAGCTCGCCGACTGCCCGCCCCCACCCAAGATCTCAGCCGTTTCGCTGGGCTTTCGCAGACCAGCTCGCTCTCGCAACCCACCCAGACCCACCCCCCAGCCCCGCACCACCCACTCACCTCTGCACGCACATTTTGAAGTCTGAAACGCATTGATTCATTGTGGCTTGGTGAATTGGAGGTGGTCGAGTAGGAGAGTGAGACAGAGTGCGAGGTACGGTGGGATGTAGATGACTGAAAGAGGAAATATCGTGGACGTGTAGAGGGCCGCGTCGTGCCGTACATCCATGCATCCACCCACTCATCTCTCCTCGTCTGCGCTTTGTTCAACTTGGCACGACCCTGGCAATAGGAAATGTGTGCCCTGGGGATTAAGTGACAAGAAGTTCAAGTGAATACCGGCAATAAGAGATTCGGATGGAGTTGAGCAATGAGCAGATTACCCTGGGACTGGTGCTCCCGCATTTCAGTAGGCAAGTTGTACGGGGGCCCTCACTGGCGCCCTAGTGGTCGGGCCGTACCTGGAAGTGGCCTCGGGTACCCTTGCACCCTTGTACCCTTTCGCGTCCCTCCCATCCCTCGTCGTCCTCGCTGCCTTGCTCCTCACTCCTCAGCTCTCCTTCCTTGCTCGCCGTTGTCCTCAATCCTCACCCTTTTGGCACCAGTCTCTTGCTCCCACCCCTCACCCCCTCCTCTCCTCCTCATGCTCCTCACCCCTCTCTCTACCCACCCAACCCCCTCTGGCCTCTCTCTCTGAGTGCTCAGTGCATGTACATCCTACCCCTCTTTTGCTCCTCCTCCTCGCCTCCTCCTCATCTCCTCATCTTGAATCATCTTCACATCCCATCCCCCCTCCTCCACTCGACATCCCCTCCTCCCATCCACTCGATTCCCACATACATCAACTCCTCCCGCGACTCATCTACATCTTGCTCATTCTCATTCCTATCGATATCGATCGCCTTCCCTTCTCCCTTTTAACGACCAAAGTGCACGACCCTCGACACGTCCGCCCGTTCACCCCGCACCCGCCTTCCCCCTCCAACTCCCCTCTCTTGCCCGTGACACCCTCGCCGCGGGATCTGGCTGGCTGGCACTACACTGGCTAGTTGAAAGACTCGACTCTCTACCCGTCACACTCGTTTGCCCCTTCCTTGTCACTCACCCCATCCGCCTTTCCGCAATCCTCCATCCGGCACCCACCCACCCCGGGGTACGCACACTGGCTGCTGCCCACACCAACGGCACGCACTCCGTTGTCATCCAAACACATCATCAACAGAGTGTGACAAGATAGGGCACGGAACACGGCCACCTTGGTCTTTGTCTCTTGTTCCTTGGGTCACCACTAGTGGCATCGATCAGGACACGCCCTCTGCCCACTGATTGCCACCCACCCACAACGTCGTTTCTGGGTTGCCTCCGCCCCCCAGCCGACAAACGCCCTTTCCCTTCCTCCACCCCGCTGTCACCCTTCCTCTTCGCTCGACTGCTCTCTCTCCCATTCCAGTCACCCATCACCTCGCCGGCGCGACTGCTTGCATCAACTGTAACGTCCTCGCGAAACTTGCCATCCGCACAACACACGCCAGACGCGACACTCCGACACGTTCATCCTTTCCTTCGCGGCGACTACCCCTTGCACGGGTGCGCTTCAAACCACCTTCGGGACCACCTAGACCGCACCAAAGTCCTGGTCTCTGGACAGTCTGTGAGTTGCACCGCGTGTGTTGTGGGTCGGGGCTGCATGCTGGTCGCGAGGCATTCCCGAAACCCGTTGTCCACAGTGAGAAGTGGTTGCTGACGCCCGTTCCTTGCTGCCTCTATGAACGCGTCCACATGCGCCTCGCCCACCACCCCCCTTCCTACCTTCCCTCCCTCCGTCCTTCCTTGCTACCTACCTTCGCACCTACGACATCCTTCGGGCCATGCCTTCCTCGCGCGCCCCTTGCTTGGCCTCGCCCCCCGCTCTCGCTCTCTGCGCCTCTGCAAACAGACATACACGGTGCACCGAAACGCCTATTCCCACACGCACACACGCGATCAACACGTCACCCCGAGGCGTCCGATACAATTTACAACGCCACCGCCTCCCGAGGCTCTCCTAGCACCTCGGAATGAACCCACCATACCCCGACCACAACCTGGCCTATGGCAGGCCAGGTGAAGGTGACCAGGTCATGTACGCGCCATTCCCCACCTATGACGCACCGCCACCGCCCCCTCAGTCGGCGGGCATGTACCCCGGCTATTACCCCATGAGCGACCCCATGGACCCAAACCACCCGTCCGACATGCACCTCGGAGGCTCTGCCCCCACCAGGTTGCGTGCCCGTCGCGGACCCGGAGACCGCGCGTCTCTCGAGGTCGCCGTGCACCCCTACAGCATGGACGGGCGCATGTCGCCGACGAGGTACTCGCCGGGAATCCCTCCAATGCCCCCAATCCCGCCCAAGAGTTCGCTGCGCGGCAAGACGGCCGAGGAGGAGGAGGCGAGAAAGGCGCGCAAGCGCGAGATGGGCCGTGAACGCCAGCGTCGCAAGCGCTTGCGCGACAAGGCGAAGCGAGAGGTGAGTCCCGCAGTGTTGGTGGCAAGCTAACCAGCAGGCTATGGAACACCAGCAGCATGCTGCCGGCTCCTCCACGTCTACGCTACTCGGTCGGTCAGCAGGCGATAGAAGCTCATTCACGTCCGTCTCGTCCTACGAAGGACCTTCCTCGGTGTCGACCACGTACTCGAACCTTCCTCCGATGGCCATCCCCATATCGTCCCCGTCGCACTCCTTTGGCATGTCGAGTTCCGGCTCGATGTCGGACATGTCGTCGCCAGGCCACCTTTCTCCCACGATGGGTGGCTTTGCGTCGGACGACTCGTCCTGGGAGCACAACACCATGCTGAGCACCCTGACACTGTCCGGAGGCGGCGACGCGACTGTGCGCGCTTCAAAGCCGCGTGCTCAGAGCGCCGCGCTCAGCAGCATTGCGGGCTCGAGAAGAGACTCCGGTGCCGAGGTCCACGGCTACCCGACCGTCCAGTCCCCCTCGAAGCGGCGCAAGTCGGAAGCCGGCGATCACCAAGTTGGGCTGGGCGTCAACTTCGGACAGGAAGGTACCGAAAATGAGGCCTGGCGGCACACCCGGGATCTTCGTCGCACCGAGTCGGCGACGGACAACATTCCCATCGACCCTGCGTTGACGGGAGAGGCACAGCGCTCGCCAACCCCTCCCCCTCCCTCTGGTCCTTATGGCAACGGCATACATGCCAGCCAGGCGCCGTCGAGCGATGGCACCTACTTTGCATCGACTGTCGTCACGGCTTTATCCCAGAGCCAGTGGTTGGGCGAGATCCACAACCGACTTGGCGTGGACCGCGCCGACCTCGAAAGCATGGGTCCTGGGCTGGCTGCGACCTACGACCGTTGGCGCTACGAGCAGAACAGGAGTAGAGCCAGCCTCGACTCGAGCGGCGGGCGTGTCTCCCCGTCTCCCCAGTCGCCGTCGAGACCGTTTGCCACCCCGTCGTCCCGAGGAGTTGGGCAGGACAACACGTCTGGGTTGCCGTCGTCGTCCAGCAACTCGCACCACAGCGTGCCCGGGCTCAGCCATAGACCTGGGTCCAACCCCATCGGTGTTGCGTCCGCCGGTCGGCCGCCTCACACACCCAAGCACCAACACGTCGGCAGCGGCTCGTCGTCGTCCAACTCGCCTGCTCATCCCACGCTGCAGACGCCCGCGTCCCACCAGGGCGTCTTCCCCCCGCACGACATCAACCAGACGTGGACGGCACACACCGCCCGCATGTACGAGGCTGGGTGGCGCGAGCAGTACCCTCCCCCGATGCCGGGCCAGATAATGGCCGACGGCAAGCCTGGCATGATCCCGCCGCCTCCACTCCACGCGCCGTCGAACGCGCCGATGCCTGCGCTGCATAGCCCTGTCCCTGTCCAGCCCGGCGTCTTCCAGCAGACGCCCACGCAGGCCGCGCCGCGCACGTTCCCGCCAAACGTCCACCCCCAGCAGGGCATGCCCGGGGTGCAGATGTACTACGGCCCCGCCGGTGTCCCGCAGGGCGTGCCAAACCCCTCGGTGCACCGCCAGCCGGGCGACGAGATGCTCCAGCTTGGCGGCCAGTAACCGCTGTCCCCTTACCTTCTCCGTCTTGGTCCACCTCTCCGATCTGCATCCCCGGCACACCTACACGCAAGTGCCGACAATACCCCAATCTTCTCTCTTGGACTTCCACCCGCCACAATAATACATCGACTTGCATGGCGCACGACATTAACGACCAGTAACGACCTAACGACACGACCGTCGTGCAGCTACTCTGCCGACCGAACGACTACTCGCGCGCTCCTCTTCGAGGAAGCGGTAATCCCGGAGCTACCCCAGTCATCGACTGCCACCATCTAAACACCATCTTTTGCTACCGTACTTCCGGGTGCTAGCCACCCTCTGCATCCTATCACCTTGCCCTGTGTACCAAACAACACTCACTGGGAGCGCTGAATCAAGCGTAGTTTCCCCTGGGCCAATGACGCCTGTCACGCGCACGCGCCAAGTCTTGGCTCTCGGAGACTATCGACATGAATCAGCTGATGCGTGACGGTGACTGCGCGTACATGAGCGTCGCTCACATCCCCGCACTGCCCCGTGGCGTCCCACGATCCCACGACTCTCATGTGACATGGAATGCGGCCCGCGCGGGCCGTGCCCGTGCAGTTGATCCGCTCATGAACAATGTGTGACTGGTCATTCCACGGGTGCGTGACGGGGCCTGGCCAGTGGTTTCCCGTGGTCATACTCATAGGGGGAGTCTCACCACCGTCTCAACTGCGTCTCATCGCGCCGCATTCGGCCATCGCGGCCGCCGCTCGACGCCACCCCCCACGTCACCGTCACCGCGTCACGTCGCGTCGCGCTCGTCGAGCGCGCCGCTCGCCAATCACGCACCGCAGCTCCCCATCATACGAGCTGGGCTGCCGCTAACAATAACGCGTCCGGTCCTTCATTGAACTCTGATCGGCCGACGTCAGCGTGATGCGGCGTACCTGCTCGTGGCGCCAGATCCGTGGCGATGGCGAGGGGGCGAATGTTGCCACCCAGCCCTCAGCTGACAGATGTGTGCCAAGACACAGCTCCCCAAAGCCAAGGCTGCTCTGCCCGCTGGGCTCGCTGAAGGAGATCTGACCGGCTGAACGGTACCACACGTCATCAAGCGCCTAGTCCGCAACCCCTTGATGCTTGATTACGCTACCGTCACGCCCAGGGATGTAGTCACGTCCTACCATGTTTCCGGGGAATGCGGTCTCGGTGCACTGCTCGGTGGCAAGCACACCCGTGTACGCTCCTTGCCCACTGATCGCGTCCCACGCCTTGTTGACGTCGGGCTCCCAAGTCGTGGCGAACGATGCCATGCGAACACCTCTGCTCGCAGCACGTCACGGCTGCCTGCAGGCCGCTCGACGCTCTAGATATATGCGGAGGGCGCGAGCGGCGTACCTGGTCGACGCGTCCGCGGCCATAACTTGCCAACACTACCGCCCTCCCAGTTATCCGCTCCACGCCGAGCCTCCCAGCTCGACTCGGGCATCCTTAGCCCTGCCATGCCATGCCCGCCCCCATAGGCGAGGGCCTCGTGACACATCGCCGCGAGCGATGACACCGAGAGGATCAGGAAGCCGGCGGCGATCCGTTGGCTGAAGATCGCCGCCGGCTGAAGAGCGGTTTCGATGGAACCTTCAATGCGAGCGTGGCCCGCTGGCTTCTGACTCTCACCTCTGGTCTCACACTCTACTGCCCTGATCTCACTCTCCTCTCCTGGCTACAGACAAGCAGACAGCGCACACTCGCCTCCGAGCGCACAAAGGATATTGACAACTCACCCCTGCGCGCAAGTGTTGTCACCCCCTTCCACACACCTTGTCCCGGCCTCCCGCTGGACCCGCCAGCCTCCTCACCGCGGCGCTTTCCTCCCTAACTTTCATGGCCAAGCCGCGACCGGGGTGAGCGAGGTCACCGATCATCAACCGCCCCTGGGAACACATACGCGATTGATCTGGCCCCTAGATCAGACAGCCATGAATTGTCGTGGATTGTGTACACCGGGTGTCGGGGTGCTCGAGACCGGCGGCAGTGGACTTGATCCGTGAATTCTAACGACTAGCGACTGAGTGATATATACGTTTACGGGCTATAAGCCCGTAGTTCGGTCTATAGCCAGACGCATGGATCACACGCAGGACTAGCGTAGTGAACGGCAGGATGTACGGGGTGTTGTCTCGTGGCGCCACACACTCGACGTCCCCGTCCCCCACCCGTTCACCTGGTCCCGAACCGGCGGGGGCCACACGGACATGCTTGGCACGGGCGACAAGCCGCGGCCACGAACTGCGTCTTCCGTAAGGTATCGGTATTCCCGTAGCTACCGGTATCTGCTCGAACGGTATGTACTGTAGCTATGGGTTAAGGTGTGCACGACCTGTGATGGGCAGCTGAGCAGCCTTCACCAGTCTCTCCACCAAGCGCCTCTGATTCTCAACTGAGATGACCCTCCAGTTTCAGGCCTTATCCAGTGCAAGTGATAGAAATGGTGTAGCTATGGTACATAAGTATTAATCAAGCTTCCCATAGCTACCGGTATCACCTTGGCCTGTATCTACATCAGACCATAACACGTCTCCGGGGGCCTTTCTTAAGCCTATCCATACCATAGCAAAGTAAAATAACGGTAGCTACCCCTATCCCAGTCGTAGCCGCGAGCCTCCGTCGTCACCCGGGATGAGGTCCGCCCAACAAGACATGCGCGGCTCGTCGCGACCACTCTTGATCCGGCGTTGCCATCCGCACGCCTGCGTCAGTGTGCATCTTAAAGACAAGGGTACATACAACTATGTGCTTTCCCTCTACTCAGCTAATCACATGCCAATTGTCAGAACGGTGGCAGCGCGTTGACCTTCAGCCTAGCTCCCGCGCCCCTCGGCAAGCTCCTCTCGTCGGGCATGCTGGCCCCGGCGCACCCCGCGGACGGCCGCCGGTCTAGCACGCACACGACGGAGCACCCGGAAAGGAGGAGGCCGCATGCGGTGGCCTCGAGACACTGCGGCATGGCCGCCGGTGTCATCGCACCTCCACTACAGTACTTGACCCAGCGCGTGCCTCTACTCGGAAACATGGCGGATGTACCGCGCAAACGTCCGCGCCGACGGCAACGAGGTGAGCCATCATGCTTACCGTTTCCGATGGATCTACGCCGCGACTTGAGTGGCAGCAGTGGGGCATACGCAATCTGAGCTGACTACTGTACACGATTGTGGCAGTGTGACTCTAACCTTCCCGTCCCGCTTGTGGCACTTTGGTCTGCCGACTAAGACATGAAAACATCGGCCGTCCGTACAAACTGTCTAAGCTGCGCCGTGCCCCACCTTCATCACCTTGGCTGAGATGCTCGAGTAGGGATCCTCCTGCTAAGCGGAGTGCCTACCCGCCGCTCCGATTCCGCTGAACCCAGCTAGGGGCCGCACTGAACAAAACAACTGCCAATGCTCACAACGTGGCAGCAGCCAGTCTCGGCACCATTCTCACTCTCGCTAACGCTCAGGCACCCCGACATGAGCTGGTGACAGTCCAGGTACGCAGAATGGATCGCTACAGTGTCCCCGATACATCGAGATAGTGCTACTCGGGCCACATAATTATAGGTAGGCTGCCGCTTAGTTGCAGGTGTCGCAGCCACCGCCGCCGCCGCCACCGCCGTGGCCGCCGCCGCCGCAGGGGCCGTGGCCGTGGGGGCCCCAGCACTGGCCGCCGGGGCCGTGGAAGATGCCGCCCTTGAGGAACCAGCCCTTGATCTTGAGGAGCTTCTTGAGCTTCCACGTGAGGAAGAGGGTGCGCTCCTCGAGCTCGCGGGCCTCGATGTCGCGCTTGCCGTGGAACTCGCCCTCGTGGAAGCCGCTCTCGTCGAGGTAGCCGCCGGGGCCGACGAGGACACCGTTCTCAAACTTGAAGGCGTCGTTGAGCTCGGCGGGGGCGTCGCCGCCGAAGAGGGGCTCGCGGGCGGCCGGGGCGGCCATGGCCACGGCGACGAGGGGGAGGAGGAGAGCGGCGACCTTCATTGTTGCAGTTGGAAGAGTTGACGGATGGGGGATGGGGGCGTTCGAGGCCGCCTTTTATGTCTCGCAAGCGGTCTGTTTAGCCCACTCAACATCCCCAACACCCCGGTCCCCAAGACCCACGAGTGTCAACGAGGCCAGAGTGTCAGTGATGAGCACGTCGGCTCCGCGCCGCCACCTCGCGAGCTTATCCGAAACGTCTAACCCTCCCGTCCCCACCCTCGGGACGTGATCGCGACCAAGGACAACGCGTTAGACTTGGCGTGCTGTAAGTGCCTCTACCCGGCCGGCGTGTCTTGGAGACCGGCGCTGCTGCCGGAGAATATCAGCGGGGGGAGGGGTGGGTGGCTGACCACGAGCTAGCCTAGCCCACGAATGGCCCACTCCACCTGCCGTGACGCAGTGTGTCGCGGGTCGAGTCTATTGTGCTGCGGCCGACCCAGGAGTGCGTACAGAGTTCAGGAAGGCAGTCCGGAGCGGATGGCTAGCGTGCCCAGCCCCATGGCTCATGCTTACCAGCCCTAGGGGAACGGGTGTCGTCGCGTTTCGCGCTGTAGATCCTCGCCAGATATCTGGGCGTCGGAGGCAGACCGGGGGGTGGCTCCTGGCACTCCTGACGCCGGCGGCCGCCATGTCCTAGCTCCTCTCATGCTTACTCTATGGCCCACAGGGGCACGGGTGTCGCTGTGTTTCGCGCCGCCACCGAAACTCTGGGGCGCAATGTGGGGAAGGGGCATGCCGCGCTAATCGCGCCCGGCCCAGAAACGCGTGGCCCGGCATCGCAGCGTGTGTGCCGCTCCGTCCCACCCGGGTGCCTTGTGTTTGGGCCGCGCCGAGTGTATCCCGTGATCGCCATGGCGAGCAGGTGGGTCACGCGAGTGAGCATGTTTAGCTCGGGCGGGAGGGAGGTTTCGTAAAGATGCAGATGTTGACGGCATGCCTGCGTCAAGGTTGTGCCGCCAAGTGGAACCGTGCCTGTACACTCTGCCTCCGGCGCTAGCGAGTGAGCACTTCGCCATCGATTGTGCGTCTTTCCAATCCCACCTGGGCCTCTGGACCGGGCGGATGTGACCACATGTCTGGGATAGTTGGCGGATCGCAGCTAGATCGTGCATAGTCCCTGTCCCGTTTCGCTTACCAGCACCAGTGGAGCGGAAGTGTCTTGCACAAGGGGTCGGCTCTAACGCTACCCCCTACCATGCCCATTGGACACTCCGCCCAGTCGGCCGGAAACAGCGTCCGACACTATCCGCGAGCTGCCCTCACTGTCGGTCTCGTTGCATCAGTGCTTGACTAGCTCGACTGATCTCATCGCATCTTGTGACATCAGCCAACTCCCCGACCATCGCGACTATGATGCACAATGGACTCGATTAGCTCCCCAACATTGTCACTGGTGCACCGGCACCTTGGATAGCTTTGGCGATACGTAAGGGTTACATGATGGGCAGAAACAAGGTCCACCGTGAATGTGTCTGACGGGCCGCTGAGCTGCGAGGAGGGACTGCACGCACCCGGCTTTCAGACATACACCCATCTGTGGGAGGGTGAGAGAGGCAGATCGTCGCGACGTTGGTCAGACCACCCACGAATGCACAACATCAGTCGGCTTCATTCTGCCGTCCGTATCAGTGCAGGCTCACCGCTTGCCGTACTTGCTGTCCTTGCACCCTCCGTTGCCCCCATGGCCCAACACAGTCACTCCCGGAGCAACCGTCGCGTCGCCGCCACACTCGCCCCCGAGCAAGCCAGTTTCCGTTGGAACACCCGCCTCCATCACGCCACACTCGCCCCCGAGCACCCCCTGCTGCCCCGCTGCAGCCCCCGCCCTGTGCTCCTCCAGCCTTTGGGTGTCTTGGAGACAAACAGTCGAGCAGAACACACCTGCGGCGCTTGCAGAGCCGTGTGTGCGTGGCTGGTTCAGTGACCCGCCATGACGCCCGATAGCGCGCGGGTGACGTCCGGAGCCGGAGATGCGTGCGTATCCTCCATCGTAGCGCAGGGTTAGCGGGTGTTGTCATGTTTCGCAATATGAGCCCCCTTCAAACATGGGACAATGGGGACTGGGTTAATGAAACGCTATCTTGTTGGGGAGCATGGGGAAGCCGTGTTTGAGGTGCTGGTGCGCCCGGGGTTCAGGAAACTCTGCGTGGGGACCCAGTAGACAAGGTGGGGGGGAATGGAGTGCCTCGTTGCGCCGTTCCAAAGGCTTTGGGCGTGCCTTGGTGTTGTTGTTACCATGAGAAGGTTGTCCGCGCATATGATTGCTTGCTTCATGTCGGGTACGAGGTAAGGTTAAACAAGAGGTGGGCTCGGCCTTGCGCACTTCAATGGTGGCGAGCAACTCTTTGAGCGGCATGAGCGGTGCGAGTGGCATTGTGCAGCACGGCACTTGGTCACATCGGCTTGTGCCCAATCTGCCCCCGCCCCTGTCCTCCGATCCACTCCACACGTTCTCCTATCCTCACTGCTCCGCACTAGTCTGCCCGCTCGCACAGCCCAGCTTACCAAACGTCCACCTGACGCATATCACGGTGACATACCTCACAATGGCGTGATGACTCTCACACTGACGCTGCCGCGGACGGACAAAGCGGCGTCGATACGCCGTCCACACGCACTCCGGCCACACGGTCACACAGTCACACGGAGGTCGGGGGTGCGACTGGCAGCCGGCGGCAGCGTCACCTCGTCTTATCGCACAGATCCTGTGTGCGCACGACCGCGCACTTCCCACCGCCGGAGACACGACTCCCATCCTCTGCATCCCCGTCTCTCTCTCTGCACCATCCACCTGCTCAATCGCTGCCGCTTGCGCGAAACACGAGACCGATCAGCGTCCTCCGCCAGTCGCTCAGCATCAGCAAGAGGGTCAGCATGTGAGTCGGGACACCGCTTCGGAACACCGCTTCGGGACACGAGTACATTGTTCTTCTTGTTTGTTCTGCTACGGAGGGCTCACCACTTGCCGTGGTGCTTGCGGCCCTTGCCCCAGCCCTTGCGGTAGCCCTTGCCACCCTTGCCACCCTTGCCGCGGCCGCCGCACTTGCCGTGCTTGCACCCGTGGCCGTGGTCATGGTCGTAGCCCCACTGGCCCCAGTGGCCGCCGCAGTCACCGGAGGTGCAGCCCTGGCCGCCCGAGCAGTTGTTGCCCACGCAGCCCGAGCCACCGCCGCCGGAACCACCGCCACCGGCTCCGCCCTCACCACCACCATCACCTCCGCCGCTACCGCCTCCGCCGGCGCCGCCGTCTCCCTCCCCTCCCTCTCCATCGTCTCCGTCACCCCCCTCACCCTCACCTCCGTTCCCGCCACCGGAGCCGCTCTCGGAGCCATCTCCAGGCTCACCGTCGCCGTTGCCGTTGCCGTTGTCGGGCTCGCCGCTGCCACCCTCGTTCGAGTCGTCGGGGTTCGCGGGCTGCTCCCCACCCTGGCCGGGCTGCTCGCCCTGGCCTGGCTCGGGATTGGTGGTCCCATCGTCGTCGTCCCCAGGGCTACTACCAGCTCCCTCACCGGGCTGCTCGGGCTCGGTGGGCTCTCCACCACCCTGGCCTGGCTGCTCACCACCCTGGCCTGGCTGCTCGGGCTCGGTGGTGCCGCCGTTGTCGTCTCCAGGGCCGCTGCCGGCTCCCTCGCTGGGCTGCTCGGGCTCGGTGGGCTCTCCACCACCCTGGCCTGGCTGCTCGGGATCGGTTGTGCCGCCGTTGTCGTCTCCGGGGCCGCTGCCAGCTCCCTCACTGGGCTGCTCGGGCTCCGTAGGCTCTCCACCACCCTGGCCTGGCTGCTCGGGCTCGGTGGTCCCGTCGTCGTCGGTCCCAGGGCCGCTGCCAGCACCCTCGCTGGGCTGCTCGGGCTCGGTAGGCTCTCCACCACCCTGGCCTGGCTGCTCGGGATCGGTGGTCCCGTCATCGTCGGTCCCAGGGCCGCTGCCAGCACCCTCGCTGGGCTGCTCGGGCTCGGTAGGCTCTCCACCACCCTGGCCTGG
>JAMALN010000017.1:0-20832 GCA_023630115.1 Cutaneotrichosporon sp. PK4640 | reverse complement strand
CTGCTCGGGCTCGGGCTGCTCGGGCTCGGTGGTGCCGCCGTTGTCGTCTCCGGGGCCGCTGCCGGCTCCCTCGCTGGGCTGCTCGGGCTCGGTAGGCTCTCCGCCACCCTGGCCTGGCTGCTCGGGATCGGTTGTGCCGCCGTTGTCGTCTCCGGGGCCGCTGCCAGCTCCCTCACTGGGGTTCGAAGGCTGGCCGTTATCGGTCCCGGGGTCGGATCCAGCGCCTTCACCAGGCTGCTCCGGGTTCGTGGTGCCGTCGTCGTCGGTTCCGGGGCCTGAACCAGCGCCCTCGCTGGGGTTCGACGGCTGGCCGTTATCGGTACCAGTGTCCGAGCCATCGTCTGGCTGCTCCGGGTTCGTAGTGCCGTCGTCGTCCGTCCCGGGGCCGCTACCGGCGCCCTCGCTGGGGTTCGACGGCTGGCCGTTATCGGTACCAGTGTCCGAGCCATCGCTTGGCTGCTCCGGGTTCGTGGTCCCATCGTCGTCGGTTCCGGGGCCCGATCCAGCGCCCTCGCTGGGGTTCGAAGGCTGGCCGTTGCCGGTTCCGGGGTCGCTGCCGGTGTCTCCTCCCGCATTCGGATTGCTAGGATCCGTGCTTCCACCGTCCTGACCAGGCTGGCTGCCTCCGTTGTCTCCGGGCGCCGAGGGGTTGTCGGTCGAGCCGTCGTCACCTCCGTTGTTGCCCGGCGCGGTTGGGTTCTCGGTCGAACCGTCCTCGCCACCTCCGTTGTTGCCCGGCGCGGTTGGGTTCTCGGTCGAGCCGTCATTGCCACCTCCGTTGTTGCCGGGCGCCGAGGGGTTCTCCGTCGAGCCGTCATCGCCACCTCCGGGCGGCGAGGGGTTCTCGGTCGAGCCGTCGTCCCCACCTCCGTTGTTGCCAGGCGCCGAGGGGTTCTCCGTCGAGCCGTCGTCGCCACCTCCGTTGTTGCCTCCGTTGTTGCCGGGCGCGGAGGGGTTTTCGGTCGAGCCGTCATCGCCACCTCCGTTGTTGCCGGGGTTCTCGGTCGAGCCGTCGTCGCCACCTCCGTTGTTGCCCGGAGCGGCGGGGTTATCGGTCGAGCCGTCCTCGCCACCTCCGTTGTTGCCCGGAGCGGTGGGGTTTTCGGTCGAGCCGTCTTGTCCAGGTTCACCGCCTCCGTTGTTCGACCCGTCATCCCCTGGCTGGGCGCCCCCATTGTCTCCCGGGGAAGTGGGATTGCTAGGGTCGGTGCTACCGCCGTTGTTCGACCCGTCATCACCTGGCTGGGCACCTCCGTTGTCTCCCGGCGAAGTGGGGTTGCTGGGGTCGGTGCTACCGCCACCGTTGTCTCCCGGGGAAGTGGGGTTGCTGGGGTCGGTGCTACCGCCATCGGTCGAGCCGTCATCCCCTGGCTGTGCGTCGCCATCGGTCGAGCCGTCATCCCCTGGCTGGGCGCCGCCATTGTCGCCCGGGGAAGTGGGGTTGCTGGGGTCGGTGCTACCGCCATCGTTCGAGCCGTCATCCCCTGGCTGTGCGTCGCCATTGTCTCCGGGGGAAGTGGGGTTGTTCGGGTCGGTGCTGCCGCCGTTGTTCGACCCGTCATCACCGGGCTGGGCACCTCCGTTGTCTCCCGGCGAAGTGGGATTGTTCGGGTCGGTGCTACCGCCATCGTTCGAGCCGTCATCCCCTGGCTGGGCACCGCCATTGTCTCCCGGCGAAGTGGGGTTGCTGGGGTCGGTGCTGCCGCCGTTGTTCGACCCGTCATCACCTGGCTGCGCGCCTCCCCCCGGTGCAGTCGGATCGGCGGGGTCGGTGCTACCGTCGTTGTTCGAATCGCCGGGGTTGCTCCCTGGGTTACCGTTCGATCCATCTCCCGGAGTCCCGGACCCGTTGCCGCTGCCCGGCGTCTCGTTGTCGCCTCCGGTGCCACCAGTGCCAGTGCCGGTGCCGCCGGGGCAGTTGGCCCCTACACAGCTCCCACCCGGAACTTCGCCCGAGCCGCAATTGCCGCTCTCGCACCCGCCGCCGCCGCACCCGCCGCTCGCGCACCCGCCGCCACACTTGCCCCACCCCGCGAGGCCCCAGCACCCGTGCGGGCCGACGAGGCCGTGCTGCCCGAACCGCCAGCCCTTGCCGAGGATCTTCCACGCCTTGCCCTTGCAGAAGAGGCAGAGGGTGCGGTCCTCGAGCGCGCGCTTCCCGGGGTACGCGCCGGCGTGGAAGCCCGTGTCGTCAAAGTATCCGCCGGGGCCGATCAGGACGTCGTCGACGATCCGGAAGGCCGCGTTGAGCTCGGCGGGGGCGTCGTCGCCGAAGACGGGCTCGCGCGGCGTCGGCGCCCCCATGCCCACCGCGAGGAGCGGGAGGAGGAGGGAGAGCGACGAGAGCTTCATGTCGCCTTGGGGGGGTGTCTGCGGGCTGTTGTGTTACAAGTGTACAGGTGAGTTGCGGGTAGAGGTCAAGCTGGTGTCGAACAAGCCGGTGTCGAACAGAGCTTGAAGGTTGCGGATAAGGTGAGCTGCCCCCCGCCTTTTATGCTATTCACGGCTGGGAATCAACACGCTTCCCAGGACAGGTGCCATGGCAACACATCGCGCAAGGCGCAGTCAAGCGTCAGTGTTTGGAACGGCCGGAGTAGTCTGCACCCCATTCTGCGCCTCGCAACACTTCCGCCCTCCCCTCGAACGCTCGTGATCAGACGAGACGCCATCGTCGCGCCACGTCCGTGGACGCGGCGCGTGGCGTGATGTGAAGGAGGTGAGGTAAGTGCCTCCAGCTGTACCTCCGGCCGGGAGGTGTTTCTTGGAGACGTCCGAGGCCACGAGACAAACATGTAAGAGCATGGTACGAGTGGCTGGGTGCTGCGGAGTGGGTGCTCGTGACTCATAGTCGCGGGTCAACACTAGCTGCGCGAGCTGCAGACTACCCCGTGGGCCGTGCCTCCCCCAAGCGAAGTGCGGGGAAGAGAAGTCTGGTAGGGGAGTGGCTTACAGGATGTGGCAGGCTTGAAGACTGGTACTGGCGTCTAGCTTAGGGTTCGACGGGTGTTGCCCTGCGTCGCGTGCCGTGATGATGCAACGACCCCACGCAGCGCGCGTTTCATGCGGGTTTCATGCGTGCATACCGCGGCCGGTCCGGCGGCCGTCGGATTCCAGCAAGCTCGCGGCTCGGGGGATGGGAATGACGTGCCTTCCATGCTCCCGTCCAGCCGGCTGTCTCATGGTGACTTGATCGTCCTCGCACGAGCCGAACGATGGCGATCGCGGGAGCTGGGTGCCTCGTCGTGCTGTTCCCGCCCGGTCCGTGATTCTCGCGTTCGCTGCAAGGTGCCGCTGGATCGCCTCAAACTCCCACAGTTTATGCGCAGCAGGTTCCTCTCCCGTCTGCGTGCCGGCGGTCCAGACCATATCTCTCGGCAACTATTGTCTCCGCCTGCAGTCAATCCGGCCTCCACTTCGACACGAGTGCGAGAACAAGTAATCCATCGTAGCACTGGGAAGCTTTGTCTCGGCCGAAGGCGTCGAGGCCGTAGGCACGCTCACCACGGGGCGACGCCGTAGTCTTTCAGCAGCACGCTATGCAGCGCCTCGCCCGCCTCGCCCCGCACAATGGGGTCGTATACCCGCGCCGCCCCGTCCTCGAGGTCGAGGGGGCACGTGAACCCCGCGGCGGCAGCCGTGCATTTCTCCTCCCACGGCCGCTCGTCCGTCACCCACCCCGTGTCGACGGAGGTGACGAGCACGCCGCACGCCGCGAGCTCGGCGCCCACGGTGCGCGTGAGCATGTTGAGCCCCGCCTTGGCCATGTTGGTGTGCGCGTGCCCCGGCGTTTTGTAGCGGTGGAACTGGCCCTCCGCCGCGGTGACGTTGACGACGTAGGCGTAGCGTCGGGAGGGGCTGGCTTGAGACGACGCCGCGACCAGCGCCGGCCGCAGCGAGTTGAGCAGCAGGAAGGGGGCGACAGCGTTGCAGAGCTGCACCTCGAGCACCTCGGCGGCGGGGACGGAGCCGATGGGGTTCGTCCAGGTGTTCGCCTTGCCTGAGTCGGGTTGGAGGCCGGCGGCGTCGAGCACGTCGAGGCGCGGCGGGCCCAGCTGTGCGCGCAGAGTCGGGGCGACGGCGTAGACGAGGGCATTCACGTCGGGCTTGGCCACGGTGTCCTCCTCGGCCGCGATCTTGAGCGGAGATGGCAGGTCCAGCGCAGGGAGCAGGCTCTGGACGTACCCGCCCAACACGCGGATCTCGGGCGCCGCACCCTCGAGCGGGAGATGCTCGCCCTCAACGAGGGGGGCGTACGCCCCGGCGCTGCGGCGGATGGTCTGGGCCGCGTTGTTGACGAGCACGTCGAGGACGGGGAACATGGCCGCGAGGGCGAGCACCTGCCGCGGGTCGCGGAGGTCGATGCTCACGATGGTGAGGCGGTCCAGCCAGTCGGCCGGGCCGCTGTCCCCGTTGGAAGCGTCGGCCTTGGCGAGCGCCACGAACCGCCGCGCCGCGTCGCGCGGGAAGCGCGTCGTAATCGTAACGTGTGCGCCATCGCGCAGCAGCCGGAGAGCGACGTACATGCCGATTTTGGCGCGGCCGCCAGTCACCAGCGCCACGCGCCCGCGCATGTCGGCGCGCGCCGCGCGTTTCGCCATGCCGTGCGCCGCGCATGGCGGGCAGAGCAGGTGGTAGAACTCGTGCACGAGGGTGTATCTGTGGCTGCAGACGTAGCACGCGCGGCCGGCGTACAGCCGCCCGCCTTGCCCGGTCAGGCCGGCGGTCTCGTCGTCGTGCCGCTGCCCCGTGACGGTGGCGGCGAGGGTCGCGAGGTCCGCGGCCTGGTGCTGGGCTTTGGACAGGCTGTCGTGCGGGCGGGGGCGCACTTCGTCCCCGCTGGGATAGCGGGTGCCGGCGGGGGCGAGGCGCTCCTCCTTGGGCTTGACCTGAGGTGTAGTGGTGTTGTTGTTCTTGCCTGGGTGCGTGGCCTGGTTCGTCTTGCCGGAGTGGGTGGCCGAGTCCGGCCGGGTCGTGATGTAGTCGTCGAAGAGATTAACGTCCGGGAGGCCGGACGCGAGATGCTAGTACTCGGCGGACATTGGTGTGGTTGGAGTTGCAAAGTTGGATGGGAGGAGAAGTGGGTGGTTAAGAAGTAGCTGTGCTCGGGGCGCGCCAAGCCCAGCCCCTCCCCTCCCTGTCCTGTGATCCGCGAGTCGGTAACGAGTCATGCCCTCTCTCTAAGTTGCTGGAACCTTCCGTTCCCCTCTGCACTCTTCCCACAGCTTGCACAGCCCTTCCCGTTTCCTGCTGGAATTGTCACTGTCTGCAGAACATGCGAAAGTCCGCAACAAGTATAGCAAGCAGGTGCACTGATCGCCGCATTGAATGGATCGGATCCGGCTCGCGTGGTGGTCGGCCTCCACCTTGAATCTACTCACGTGACGCGGACTCTCCGAACTTTGTTGACGCCGCCGCTTGCCGCCCAACGTGCATCCCTCACCGTAGCAAGCGCCGGCCGGCACAAGCAACGCTCACCACACCTACACCTCACCACATCCTATTCACCACCTCGCCATCCACAATGCCAGCCCTCACGCCCATCTCCCAGCCACCCCACTCCATCTCCCCCGCCGAGCACGACCAGCTCACCTCGTCGACCCCCGCGAGCTTCGACGACATCCCCCCCGTCCTGCGGTGGGAGGGCAACGCCGAGGTCAGCCTCGCCGTGCCGAGCTGGACCGCGTGGGGCACCAAGGAGGCGAACGGCGACGCGAGCGACGACAGCGGGCACGGCGTGAGCCACCGCGTCCCCGGGCGGCTCTACGTGACCGAGCAGTGCGTGTCCCGCTGGCAACGCTCACCCCAGGACGGTGGCGTTCATCCCGCGCGCGCAGCAGGGCTTCGCCCTCCCCTTCCCCAGCCTGACGCTGCACGCGCTCACGCCCGCCGGCCTCCTCCCGGCGCACATCTACTGCCAGATCGACGAGGGCGACGCGCCCGACGAGGACGAGTACTCCTCCCTCGCGGAGATGCGGGTGTTCGTCGCGTCCGAGCAGTGTAGGTCCAGTGGCGGGCGGTCTGACCCCAGTGACACCCCTGTTTGACGCGTTGTCGGCGTGCTCGGCGCTCCACGCGTCGCTGCTTCCCTCGGGCGAGCCCTCCAACTTCTTCGGGTTCGCGGACGACGACGACGACGACGAGTGGGAGGACGACCAGTTCGACGACGCCGACGAGCCGGCGGGCGGAAGGGTGAGGAGCGACTTCCACTCTGGAGGGGGGCCGGGGGCGCGCTTCCAGCCGTACTGAGTGAGCGTGCAAGTGCGAGTGGCGAGAGTCGCGTGTGGGCGACGCGTGCCAGGTGGGCAACGCCGAAGAATGCCGAACGGAGCCGGTGCGGGATGTTGAGGCTGGGTGCCATGACTAGAGGAGCTAGGACGAACATAGGCTAATGCATAGCTTGACACGGACAAGAACGGGGCGCCGAAGAGCGCGACGGAGGGGCACGGCGTGGAGGGCGAGGATGAGGACGACGACCCGATCTCCAAGTTCCTCTCCAAGGTCGACTGGACCGGCGTGCAGGCGGACGGGACGTGGGTGGACGTGCCCGAGGATGCGCTGCAGAGCCAGCTCGATGCGGCGAACCAGCGCATCGCCGAACTCGAGGCCAAGCTGCGCGCTGTGGGACTGGAGCCTTGAGAAGAACCGATTGCGGGAAGTCCCAGCAGAGGAACGGCAGAGTACAAGCAGAGTAGCATGAGCATGGGGTGTGCATAGTCAGTACTCTGTGTAAGGCATGGAGTGTCTCCTGAAATCAAGCATGTGTGAAGTTAGTGGGGGAAGCGCTCGTCTGCCATCTGCACCCTCCTTCCCCCTCAACCGCCGAGCAATTGCGGCCGCTCGACGCAGAACATTCATAGGCTCGCTGCGCCGACCATACATGGAGTACGGCTATCAGCTGTATGTGTATTAGCTGCTTGACAGTTCCTAGCGAGTGGCTCGGTGGCTTACGCGCGGCGCGTCGCGCCGGTGGTGCCAGCCGCGCCTGCTGCCGGCGCGGCGCCAGTTGCCGTGCCCGTGGACGCACCCGCGGCGGTGCCAGCGGTGCCGGCAGGGCGGGCACCCGCAGGGGCGGCGCGGCCCGCAGGCTGGGCACCGGGGACGAGCTGGCCGCCACCCCACTGGCCGAGGACGCGCTTGGCGGTGGCCCAGGCGTTCTGGACAGCGGGGGCCTGGCCGGCGGTGAAGCCGTCAATCTTGGCACCGACCGTGTTGACGGCGTGGCGGGTGAACGGCGAGGCGTGGTAGCGGAGGCGGATGAAGTGGGCGAGGAAGATGGGGGCGATGAACGACGAGCGCCAGGTGAGGGCACCGACGAAGACGCGGAGGAGGATCACGAGCTCGGAGAAGGCGACAAAGTTCATGGCCTTGTCGTAGTTGCCCTTGACCCAGACCTGGATCTGGCGTCCGATGTTGTCGGCCCAGTTGGCAGGCGGGCGCTGCTGGCCGGCCGCGACTTTACTGCCAGGTTAGCGATCCCACCGCTGCAGACCACTCGTGCCAAAACTTACGGGGAGAACTTGGGGAGGACATTGGTGCGGAGGAAAGTGGCGCAGTGGAAGAGCGAGAAGGTCGCGAAGGGGAGGATGGTGATGTTGATGGGCTTGGAGATGAGCCTGGGGTCAGCGAGTGCTCTTGCGCTCTGGCCGGGTGGGGTAGCTCAGGCCGCCAGCAAAGCAGGTGGCGACTACCCATCTTGTGCTGGCAGCTGGCGTGGAGGGTTGCTGTGGACGCGGCGCAAAAGCCGCAATTGACACAACCGCATCATGCGGCCGGAGCCGATGTGCTTGCGCGGCCCGGTGAGCCGGTCGGCGCGCAATGTGTACACGCCATCCATCCACGGCTGCGAGAGCGCCTCCGCGACTGAATGCGGTGGAAAAAACGCTCCCACCGGCCAACCGGCCCACCTTCCTGCAAGCGTGCTCGCGCAGCCTGCTCCTCCAGTGACCCGCCAGCTCTCGCAGCTCGCAGCCCGCACTCGCACAGCCACAACCCCATCTCTTGTGACTCACCAGTAGAACGCCAGTAAAGCGTACTGGGCGTTCTCGTCAACAAACGCGCGGCGGACCCAAGGCAAACCCGTGGGCTTGCCGAGCGACTTGAACACGACGATCGAGTAGCTCAGTAACGCGCCAATGTAGAGGAGGCGGTATGGGATGTTGGGGGTGCCGCGGAACAGCAGCGTCTGGACGACGATGTAGGCTGGGGTCAGCGACGTCAATGCCAGGGGGACGGGGAGGAGGGTTAGTTTGGCCCAGCCCGTAGTCAGGCGTGAGATGGAGCAGGCGACCGTGGGTGATGGACCTGCAAGTAATGTAGCTCCACGCATCCAGTGCGCATCACCTCGTCGCCCCCCATCCGCATGCAGCTGCTGGCCCCCGACTAGCACGCACCAGCATTGAGGAGCACGGTGAGGTGCCCGAATGCCCAGAGATAGTGGGGATCGAGGACGGAGGCCATCTTGAGATCTCAATGAGAGTGTGTGCGACTCGCTGGGCGTTTGTGGATGGATGAAACGACGTGCGAGGTTGCGTTGGGGTCGGTGACTGGGTGGTGTCGCTGGAGGAGCGAGTGTCGAGTGTGGGTGGATGGATGGAAGAGGTGTGGAGAGGGAGAGTGGATTGATGGAAAGATGGGATGGGATGTAAGATGGGATGGACGATGTGGAGAGGTGGAGTGGTGCGAGCGACTGGGTGGCATGGGTGGCCTGGGTGGGGGGCTTCTTTCCAGCCAGCAGCCAGCCCACCCCGGGTGACCCGCAGTTCATCTCCGCAGTGACGTTTCAGCCAACAGTGACGTCGGTACTGTCGATACCTTGGGCTTGAACCTTGATTCCCAACCAACAGCGTGGCATTCACATGTCCCATTTTGCATCCGCCCACTTACAAAGACCAAGCTCAGCAACTCAGCTGCTGCCTGCTGCAAGCTGCAAGGCAGCGCACGACGCTGGTGTGCCAGGTCCGCCAGGTCAGTCAGGTCCGCATGCCAGCAGCTTTGGGCGATCGCGCGATCGAGTATTGCTCCGATGCGCCGCAGGGCTGGGGCCCACGGTGCGCACGGGTGACTTCCTCCTGCGCCCTGGCTGGCGGCTTGCAGCGGCTGGTGGCTGCGGTGGCACTGTGAACATGCTGTATGACGCCGATAAGAGCACTGCTCCAGCAACACTCCCTCACTGTCTCCACTGAGAGACGACGGCTGACCGCGGCTCGGCGAGCCCACTGACACAGCTCGTCAATACACTATCCCCAGCTCCACGACTCACGCGTTTGGTTGATACTGACCTCTCAAAGACGTCTGACAAGGCCGAGGAGCTGCGCGCCGGGCGGCCGGCGGCAGAGCAAGCTCGCGGAGGGAGCCTCAATTGTGAACGGGTGCGCGCGAGCGGCACGAGGTCGCCACAGAGGGGGACGAGGTGGCGCGCAAGGAGAACGAAGCGCGGGAAGAGGAGGCCCCGCCAAACCGACCGCGCTCCCCAAAGACAAGAAGCATGTGAGCAACCGGGCTCATCCCCAGCTATCAACATCCGTTCCAGCCGTAGGATTCGGGCCGAAGCAACGAGCACCGTGTTCAGGTCGCGACTATCCCAGAGCCCATCTCCGTCCTGATCAACGGAGCCTACGGGTTCCAGTCATACTACCAACGTCTGGGCATTCGCAAACCCGCACGCCCACCACTGGGTCTGCCCGCCTGGATCCCCGGCCGTCCTTGACGAGGCAGGCGCCATTCCCCTGATATTGACAAGGTTGGTCTGCGCCGCGGCTCCCGCTCAGCTGGTTGTCGTTGGCCCTTGGTCCACAGCTGCACGGTGCCGTTGTTGCCGGGGCACGTCCGACGCGGGGCGCGCCGCCCGTTGTTGAACTAGAACACCCCGCGGTAGAACCGTCACGTCCGTGTTGGTGTTGCGGGGAGCTGGAGGTCCGTCGTAGGCCTGGTGGAAGCCGACGCAGAGGGCCGTTGCTCGCGGGCTTGAGGCGCTGTCAGAGAGGAGGGGAGGGACGCCTGCTGAGACGGGGCGGCGAGCGCGAGGGCGGCGAAGGCGGAGAGGAGCATGGCACGTGGGGAACAAGCGTGAGACTGCCTTCTTATACCACCGACCCGCTGGCCGTACCGAACCGTGTTCCTAGGGCTTTCCTGTCGCGAACACGACATCCTGCCCGAACTGGCCGTGTGCTGGCCCATGCTGCTTGTACACCAGCGAAACATCCACAGGAGTTAGACACCCCTGGCTTCTCAAACTCCTAGCGCGTCCGCCCCGCTCATTCGGTCCCAACGCTGTTCCATGGCTGCGAGGGGTTCATTCGCTGTCCACCTCCCTCCGGTCGACTAGCGTGATGTGGGCCGATGCGCGTCGGCCGGCCGGCTGGGGTCTCGGCGGTGGCCCTGAAGTGAGATGGGAGGCATTGGGTACATGCCCGCCTCGTAGACTCTGCTGGGCGACAATGGGTGGGCCGACAGCGTCCAGCACGCCGGCGCTCTGCGATTCGCAAACCCACTTGCCCGACCACGCGCCGTTGCAGGGGGCTTGGACGGCCACGCCGAGGTGAGTAGCCACGCCGCGGTGGCACAGCTGGACGGGCGGAACTATATGCATACAACTGTCTCCTCGTGCGCTCGATGCCTACTTCTTCTTCGTGGGCGTGGTTGTTGGGCTCGCGGTGCCGTCGTGCATCAGGTCCTGGATCGCCGTCTCGAGGTTGTCGATGCGCGCCGCCATCTCGTTCACTGGCGTCAGCGGGTCTGGTGTTGAGTGCGCGATGTTGGCAGCCAGCACGGGCAGCTGCGAGACCAAGGCATCGGCCCAGCCTCATGAGCATACTCACTCCGCGACCTGCTGTCAGCTTGCGTACAGGGAACTGGCTAGCTAGACTCACATCACCTGGTCGCTCATCTCGTCGAACCGGCCCTCGAGGGTGTTGAGCAGCGTGTCAACCTGTTATCAGCTACTGAGTCCCAAGCAGCTGCTACAACCGCAGGTGTGCGCTCGCCCATGCCCCTCTCCACCGCGCTTCGGACCGCCCCACCTTCCCCGCGGCACGGCCTCAGCGCATGTCGCCACCACTCACAAAGCCGCACAGCTCGCCGGGTGACGCGACGTTCTTGGCCGTGATCGTGCCCGCGCCCATTGTCGTCGTCGTCGTGTCGATCTCCTTGCCCGCCTCGGGCGAGCCGGGGGTGGACTGGACGAGCATGCTCTGACGCTTGGAGCCTGGCGCGAGGGCGGCGGTGGAGGACATGGGTTGGTGGGTGTGGGGGTGGGGGTGAGAGTGTAGTGAGAGTGGGAGTCGAGGGGTGCGGTGGGCCGGGCTAGTCTCTCGCGCTCTCTGGTTGCGTGAGCTTGGGAAGTGAGGAGTGGAAGGATGGAAGACGGAGTGATGACACGGACACGGACTGGACGTGTTTACGTCCGTCGCCTCGGCGCCTCCACCCGAATTTCCCACCAACGCCATTCCCTCGGTCTCCTCCAACCTCCATCCCCCTCACCTTCCATCTTACTCATACATCAGGCGCGGGATACAGGCATGCCAGCCCGTCTCCCCGCGCCCTTGATATACATGCAGGGCCTGCTCCGGCCGGCCCTGCTCCGCCCCGACCTCCGCGCGCCAAGTGAGCCCCCTCCCCCCCCCGTCTGACAGCAGGCATCGCGCACCTCGACTGGCCCGGCCTCCGGCGCGCCGGCTACAACGCCGTCGTAATAGACAAGGACAACTGTGTTGTAAACCCCTCCTGTAATCTCACTAACCCAGACCCTCCCGCACTCGGACGCCCTCTTCCCGCCCTACACCTCGGCCTGGGCGCACCTCAAGGCGACCTTCCCCGGGCGCGTGCTCATGGTCTCCAACTCGGCCGGCTCCGCCAAGGACCGCGGCGGCATCGGCGCCGAGGCCCTCTCCATGAGCCTGCACGTGCCCGTGCTCGCGCACCGGCAGCCCAAGCCCGCGTGCGCGCCCGACATCGTCGCGTACTTCGCGGGCCGGCTCGGCGCGCCCAAGCTCACGCGCGACCGCGTCCCCGCGCTCGCGCACGCCGAGGTCGAGGAGGAGGCGGCGGAGGCCGAGCTGCTCGCCAAGTGGCGCTGGAGCGTCGAGGAGGGCCCCCTCGCCGGCCGCCTGCTGCAGGGCACCCTCGAGGAGCGCATGGTCGCCGCGCAGTACCGCGTCCCGCCCCCGGGGACCGAGTGGGACGCGGGCATCGACGCGGCGATGGAGACCAAGTCGCGCGCGGAGATGCAGCGCGAGGTCAAGGACGAGGGGGAAGAGTTACCAGAAACGGAGGGCGAGGCGCTGCGCGTCCTCGTCGTCGGCGACCGGCAGTTCACGGACGTGCTCCTCGCGCGCCGGCTCGAGCTCTATGGCGTCGCGGCGACGGCCGTGCTGACGACCGCGCTCCCGCAGCCCGCGGACGTGCGCCCGCTCCGCCGGCTCGAGGCCTACCTCGCGCCGGGGGACACGGCGCAGGCACGCAGCCTCGCCTCGTTCGTGCGCATCGACCCGCCCCCGCCGCCGAGCAGCCAGCCGGCCGGGCTCGCGCGCCTCAACCCCGCCGTGCAGGCGCGCGCGGCGTGGGCCGCGTGGACGGCGGACACGCCGGCCGTGCAGCTCGACCCGCGGAGCGGGACGTGGAGGCCCAAGCCGCTGTTCGTGGCCACGGTGCGCGGGCTCGGGGCGGGGATGCGCGTGCTCGGCCGGTATGTGCGGGCCGGCGGGGCGTGGGCGTGGGTCCATGTCCGCCGGGGCGCGGGGAGGGGCTGGGCCGCGACCAAGGCCAAGGCGGGCGAGATGAGGGCCGAGTACGCCGCGAGGAGGGAGGCCGCGCGCGAGGCGAAGCTCGCGGAGGCGACGGCGAACGCTGACGCCGCTGCTATGGCGCGTGCCGAGGTCAACGCCGTCGCGGAGGCCAAGGTCGCCGCCAAGGCCGCGCTCGACGGAGACAAGGGGAGGATACAGCCCGCGCAGTAGACGATGCAAAACTAGACTCGTTCCGCCGTCCTCCGCACATGTTCGCGCAAGTTACAAAGGTGCATAATGATACAGAGCATCCAGGTCACGGATACAGTTGGTTGAACGCGTGTCCGTCTCAGTAGGGAAAGCCGTCGGGCCCAGGCCACATCATGGGTGACGGCAGTGTCGGTGGGACGCGGGGCAGTCGCAGATCTTCTAGCGTGAGCCTCAGATCTAGTGGAGTATATATCTATAGAGCAGATGTACCTTGATTGGTGCGGAAGAAGCTGCGGCCCTTCTTGCGCGGTGGGGGCTTGGGGTCGTCGTGCTTCATGTCAGCTGGCTCATTCGCGCCACTTACAGATGGCGGGTCGTGAAATTCGCGCCGCTTGTGAGAAGACCGCAGCGGGACGTCATCGGGGGGTTCGTGATACTCGCGCCGCTTGGCCGCGGTGCGCGACGCAGAGTCGTCGGGTCTGGCACGCGAGCTGGAGCTGGACCCAATGTCGCGCTCCACGCTCTCGGTTGAGCCTGCCTCGTGGTCGTCCTCGTAGCTCACGGCATCCCGTGGAGATGCCTCGTCGACGCTCATCTCGGACAGTCCACGACGAGACACGTGGCCGTGGTGGAGCAGTGGGTCCGCGTTCCCGTTCAACTCGCGCTGCAACGGCAGATTCTCGCCCCGCTTCTGGTGCGTGCCACGGCCAGATGGCTCGCCTCGCTGCGTCCGCGGGGACATTGAGACATCTCGCCTCTCCTCGCGCCCAGGAGGGGCTTGTTGCCGCTGCCTGCTGCTGCCGGGAGGCATGGCACTCTTCGGCCGCAAACCCGGGGACCCCAAGCGCACCGACGGGCGACTCTGTAGCCCTGGACGCACCCGAGGAGCTTCGTCATCACTGTCGTCGATTGCGATCGCCTTCTGCGGTGATCTCCCGTCGTCGCTGGAGTCGGAGTCTCTGATGACAATGGTGTCGACTCGCTTGGCGGTGGATCGATTCGACTGTGGCGACTTGACGAGCCGGCGTCCCTGAGGACGACTTCGGTTGGCCTCCTTGTCGTCCGCGGTGCGTCGAGCGGCATCCGGCTGGGATCTGTCAGACTCGTCGGCAAGAGGGCGAGACGACCGCCGACGCCGCACTTGCTGAGGCGATGTACGCGCCTCTTGCTTGACGCTCGTGCGGGGTCCAGCGGGCAACAAGATCGGGCGGTCGTCGTCGTCCTCGTCGTCATCAACGACGTAGGGATTCTGGGCAGTCCCAGCCTCGCGGCCCAGTGCCTCATTCTCCGCCTCCTCGTCCTCCTCTCCTTCTTCGCCGCCCGCCAGTAACAGTTTGTCGTGTAAGGCGCCCTGGTCGGGCTTTGGGGCAGGAGGCGCGTTGTCCAACTCGGCGGCGGTCGCTCCAAGCTCGATTAACTCCTCGAGGTCGTCCAGTTCGTCGAGCTCGGCCAATTCGTCGTCGTCGTCGTCCGAGTCGCCCTCGCTGTCGGAGCCGCGTCCCTTGGCCTTCCTCCGGCGCGCCTTCTCGCGCTCCCTCCATTCGCGCTGCTTCTCGGACTGTTGAATCTCGCGCTCGCGCTCCTTCATCATGGCCTCGCGCGTCAATTTCTCCAACTCGGCCTCGCCCTCGGACGCCTCGCGGATCCTGCGCCCAGAGCGAGTACCAGAAACGAACTGGTACTTCTTTCTCTCGCGCTCCTCGCGCTGCTCGTGTGTTTCGGTCGTATACCGGTTCCACAGGCCGACGCCCTTCTGCTTGCCCTCGTCGAGCTTGCGCTTGGTCTCGGCACGCTGAGCCTTGGCGCGCTCGCGAGCCTTGGCCATGGAAGCCTGGGCCTCGCGTCTCGCCTCCTCCTTCTCCCAGGCGCTGCGGGCGGCCATGATAAAGTCGAATTCGTTGCGCCCAGTCTCGGCTGCCCTGTGGCGCGCCAGCCGATGCTCCTTGGTGTCGGGGATGTCGCTTGCGGCGGCGCGAAGTAATGCCTGGGCCTTGGCATTGGCAGCAGCGGCTGCGACCGACTGCTCCACGCGCAGAAGAGCACGGGGCTTGGGGAGATAGGTGGGCAGTTCGACGCGCGACACCTTCTGCGGCGGGTAGTAGTTGCGGGGGAGAAGGTGTGGTGGCGGGTACTCGCGAACGTCGGCCCGGCGATGAGCGGGCCACGGCAAGAGGAAGATCATGGCGTGGCGACAACAGCGTTGACAAAGTAGAAACTCCTGGTTGCGCACCCATAACGACTTGGTCTTGGCTGCGCACGTGAGACAGCGACCTGCGTCTGCGGCATCTCCTGGTCCATCAGACTCAGACTCTTCCGCCTGGGTATCGGTCTCCTCCCGCTCCACACGGCGGTGCCGCTTGTGAAGGCCGAAGCTCCAGTCGAGCTTTTTGGCTTTCAAGACCGCACGACGTTTTGGTTGAAAGCGTCGTTCTGGCTCCTCGTTCTCCTCGTCCTCGGACGCGGCCATCGAGTCGGTGACAGAGCCCGTTGGCCTACGAGCCTTTCGCGGTGTCGAGATGGGCGTGTCGGCTCCTTCGTCGTCCGAATCCACAGGACGGCGCGAGGTCGCCACCTCGGCTGCCGCTCGCTTTGCCGCCTCGGCCAGCGTCCGCTTCGACGGCTTGTCCTTGTAGTAGCCGTTCCCGCCGATTTCACATGTCAGGCACATGCTGATGGTGTCAGCTTGGGCTGTCAATTCGATGTCTCACCATTCTCGATTACCTCTACCGACTGAAAGTTAGCAGAAGATCAATTGCAGGAGGTGACGTACAATAATCGGGACCGCTGCGTCGTCAGCAACCGCATGTCTCTTCGTGGATGGTACTCACTAGAACGTCGTCAACTCGTGGCCAATCTTGATGGGTCTCCTGACCTTGAACGTCACGTAGCCGTCCTTGCGGTACAGCTCGACGTTGTTGTCGCAGTCATGCTAGATGTTAGCCAATGGGCAAGGCGACGGTACGACTCACGTTCAAGAAGCGGGCTGGTCCAAGGAAGAGCTGCAGGCAGTTCTTGAGCGACGAGCGCAAGACGGAGAAGTCGCGGCGGCCAGTCCGCTCGCTGCGCCGCTGGGGAGCAGACGGTTTCCTGTTGCGCTTGCGCACGCCATCCTCGTCCTCGTCGTCCTCGCTCTCCTCCTCCTCCTCGGCGCTCTCTTCGTCGTCCGCGGCGCCGTCGCGCAGGCGCCCACGCTCCAGGTCCGCCTCCCAGGACTTGGGGAACTTGACGACCGAGCCCTGCAGCTCATCGAGGATGGCGCCCTCGTCTAGGTTTCTCGTCGCGTAGACGCCGAGCTCGTCGTGCAGAGTCACCTCCTTGTACCGGTCCGTCTTGAAGATCTCGACGCGCGACGTCGGCCCATAGATCATGAGGTAGCGGCGCAGGTGCCTGGCGTCAGTGCTGTCGCCAGCAAGCCCACTTGATGAAGCGGCCCTTGCGGACGTTGGTCGTCCGCGTCTCGAGGTGATCCTTGATCGGCCCCCATCTGCATGTCAGCGCCGGCTCCGGCGCACCGGCTCGGACGCACCCTAAAAACTCGGTGGACGCGGCGGCAATGTTCCCAATGTCGATGACGTGCTGTGGGTCAGCCGTGCGTCGCGGGGAGGCCTGGTCTTACCCGTTGCAGGATGTCGAGCACCTCGTCGTACGCGACGGTGGGCCCGACGTACCCGACGGTCTGGGGGTGTAACCCGATGCCTTTGGCGTTGTTCTGCGCGATCGTGTTGACGAGGATGTGGTTGAGGAGGTCGTCGTCGCCCGAGAGGTCCTCCGCTGGGCCGGCATCAGGCTCCCCCGCAGGGGAGTCGTTGCCCAGACGCGCCATCTATTTGACGGTCGGGTGCAGTCTGCGATCTGCGCGTGCACGGCGCCGGGGCGGGGTGGACGGGAAGGAGTCGGGGATGATGGTGCGGTAGGATGGTATGCTATGCAAGAGATGGGATGATGGAGGGAAGGATGATGCTTGGAAGAAGAGAGATGAATGAATGGAGTAGAGACGAGTTGTTGTGCAGTTGGAACAGCCAGTTCTAGGTTGATTTGGTCCAGTTGGCTCAAGGAACACCTTCCCTCCCCCTACTCCCTGGTATTCAGGGCAAAGTGCCATCCTGCACACACTCAACCACCCGTCGTCCCTGAATCAACCTCCGCCCCGACGGGACGCCTCCACCTCCACCCCTCCACCCCTCCACCTCTCCCGCATCCATCAACACCGATCCATCTCCTCCTATGTGCTCACCTCATCCTCCTCCTCCCTCAGCCACTCTCCCCGCGCCTCTCCTCAATCCGCACCTCTAACCGCGAAGGCGATCACGTCGGCGCATGCCGCCCAGCCGTGCCAGAAGTCGGCACGACCCTGTCCCTTCCGGAATCTCGTGATCGTCGCTGTCGCGTGACCCCCGCTGACAAGACTCCTTGTTTCATCCCACCCTCACCTCAACAATACTGACGAAATGTCAATGGGCAGTTCGGCGACTGATACTACCGACCAGAGCTCAGTCCCTCTGCACAGAGCAGTCCCTCTGCGCAGAGCTCTGCGCTGCACGTGCGTCATTGCGCTTCGAGCACAACGCGTTACTGTGGTACGAGCGTCAACACGACGAAGATCGTGCGCCCGCCACGTGCGGGCATTGCAGATCATGAAGTGCGACTTACAAGCCAACTGATTCTGCCACAACTCCATCGGAAGCTCGTCTGGACACTCCCACGCCACCACTCACCCTCACGTTCTGTTCGCTCCGACGGTCTGTGCGCATCCGCTTCCGACTGGAGGGGCACGTCTCGAGCCTCGAGGGACCAAGCTGGGCACCGTGAACAGTGCGCTGAGTGGCACACCGTCCGTCCGTGGAACCTATTTTTCCATGGGCTACAGCGCACTCTGTGAGCTGGCAAGTACTGCAGGCAGCGGGAGTGCCATCAGGTGACTGTGGCGCGGGGAATGTGGTCGTCCGTGGCGCATGCCGCTCACACGCACGTTAGGTGCCACGCTCCGCAACTCCACATAATGCACCACATCGCCTCCATGACCGCCCATAATTGCGCAACTAAGCTCCCTTGTAACCGGCACAGTGCTCCATCTGACTGTATCCGCCGGCGCTGACGAGGGCAGCCACGCGTGCAGCCATCTCGGCTCCCCACGCGATCTGCTTGGAGCTCAGGACCACGTACCGCCCCTTGACCGCGTCCCAGCACCCGCAGGGCCAGGCTGCGGCCTCCGCCGCCGCGTCGGTGGTGATGAAGAACACGTTCCCCGGCGCGGGCTTTAGGGCCGTGAGGTGCACGCAGCCGGGGCAGGGGGCTGGGGGTGGAGAGGAAGAGGCAAGCTGCGGATGGGCCTCTGGCTTGTTGCAGAAGGTGTCGAGGGCCAGGTCTTCGTCCGTGAGCGGCCCCGCGAGCCCGGGAGAGGAGACGGGGGGCTCGGCGCTCTGGGTGTTGTGGGCCGAGACCAGGGCCGCGCCGTTCACCTCCGGGACGCCTACAGACACGGTGGAAGGGATGCGTTCTCCCCGCGCGGGCTGCCCGCCCTCGATGCCAGCTTGCGTTGCTTCCGCGGTCAGCCCGGTAGAGCAGCCCGGGCTCGGAGCTTGGACTGAGGCGGATAGCCCGTGCGGGGTGCTAGGCGGGAGAGTGGGACCGGGGATGGGCGAGTCGAGGGCGTGTTCATGCGAGGCAGGAGACGGCGGAGGTGTCGGCTGGGTCTGAGGCTGCTCCAGGCAGGCAAGCCCGTCGTTGGACGAGTGGCGCTGGGCGACGGGCTCGAGCTAAGGGACCTCTAACTCAGGCTGCTCGTCCGGCACCGCCAGGATCTCCCGCACACCTTCGCCCGCGCCCCCGGGAACGCGGGTGCTGCGCCGAACAAACCTGCCCTTGCCCTTGGTGCCGGTAGGCGAGGCGTTGGTGTCGATGGGGGCGAGTGCGGGCGGTGCCTCGGCGAGGAGGGCGTTGCGGTGCTTCGGGTCGAGTTTCGTGTGGTCCTTGGCCGCGGGGGCAGGAGCGGGCGCGGGGGCAGGCGCCAAGCGCGCCGAGCGGCGCACAGCAGTCGACCCAGAGGCGGAGGATGGGGTCGGGAGGGACGCGGAGACATCCTCTGGGAGGGCCAGGAGGGGGAGGGGGGCGCGCTTGCGGCGCTTGGCGAGCGTGTTGCCGCGGAGGGTGGGTCCCTCTGCGGTGGTCGAGGTGGGTCCCCTCTCTATGACAGTGGCAGTGGCATTGGAGGTGGTATTGGAGGGAGAGCTGATGGCTGTGGTAGGGGGGAGGAGGGCGGATACCTCGGACTCGGGGGTGCGCTTGGGCCTGAGCTTGCGCCTGGCCTTGGGGAGGATGGAGGGCGGGGCCTGGGGGGCTTGGCTGCGGGTGCGCATCGTGGTGGTGAGCCGTCAGTCTGGTGTAGGGTAGATATCCCATGTCGTGTGATGGCCTGAGGCGAACATCTGGTGCGATGTCACGTTGCAATGGAACATTGGTGCGAGGTGAAGGTTGGGTGCGAGATCCAGATCTGGCGCGCTGGCGATCAGTAGCGAGGAGTGGGTGAGGCGCCGAGCATGTGCGTGTGTTCCGGCGTAGAAGACGCGCTTCGTCCGCGCCGCTGCAAGCTGTTAGCATATTAGCATGGCACCGAAGGACGATGGAGGGTGCGGAAGGGGTGCGGAGCCAGTTGGGGCGAGCGACGCTGATCCGACGATCGACCCCTCCTTTGGCTGCGACGCTGTGAGCGGAGCGATGCAATTATTGCCTGAGCCGCTCGCTTGCCCCTCCCAATCAGTCGCCCCACTGCGTTCACTCCCGGCCTGCCCCACCTGTGTGCTAATCGTGACATGCATGTTGCTGTGGTGGTCTACCCTCTACATGGTCTGATGCATGATGAGTGATGATGCTGCTCAGTTAATCGTGTCTCGAGCTGCCGTCGGCGTCGCTGTGCCGTCTACGCCGAGGGGTGCCCGTTAGGAGGGGTCGGCTGCTGGGGCGGCGTGGTGGTGATGGGCACAGCGTCTTGGCCTGGTGTCAGCTGGTGTCGTTTACCCAAAAGCTGAAGAGGGCGACATCGACAGCACCGACTCGCCCTGCCCGTCACCTCCGACTCACTGTAGTACCCGCCCCAACCCTGCTGCGCCTGGGGGTAGAATAGCGGCGCCGCGTGCGCAGTCGCGGGGTCCCAGCCGTTCCCATTCGACTCGGGGGTGCCACCCGAAACGGGGTGTGCCCCAGGCTGGCCGGGAATGCCGCCGTAGCCGGGCCAGCCCGGGTACTGGAAGTTGGCCTGGTGGTACATCTGCTGTCAGTCATGCGCAGCAACAACACCCACCATGAAGCCCGGTGCCTCCGTTTGACGGTCCTTGCCCCACGAGCACTTGATCGGGCGGCCATGCACAAGGTGGTTCTGCAGGTTCGTAATCGCCATGGCGGCGTTGTGGTGGCTGTCGAGCTTGACGAACGCGAACCCCCTGTCCGCCTGCATGCGGATCTCCACAAGGTACCCGTACGCCTGGAAGAGGGGGATGAGGTCGGCCTGCGTCGTGTAGGGGATGAGGTTGCCGACGTAGACGGTCGTGTTGTACTCTGGCGTCTGGGCCACGACCTGCTCAAACGGCAGTGCGCCCGCGAAGCCGTTGCCCATGGCCGGCGCACCGCCGCCCATGAGTGTGCGGCTCCCACCCGTCTGAGTCTTCTGGTTCGCCCAGTTGACACGAATAGCACGCGAGCCGAGCCACTCGCCGTTCATCGATGCGATCGCCTTCTCGGCGTCGGCCTTGTCCCTGACGTCAGCCTCTTCGCCTCCTCTGCACACGGGCCGACACGGGCCGACAGGCGGCACGGCGCGTGCGCGCGCCGCGGCCCCACGGGCTCAGCCTCGTCCTCAACTCACCTGAACGACAGGAAGCCGTAGCCCCTGCTCTTGCCCGAGTTC